>JAVSBS010009400.1:9616-77745 GCA_033124195.1 Coracias cyanogaster | reverse complement strand
GGCTGCCCAGGGAGGTGGTGGAGTCACCATCCCTGGAAGTGTTTAAAGAACGAATAGATGCGGTGCTTGAGGATATGATGTAGTGGTTAGAGAGATGCTAGGACAAAGGATGGACTTGATGACCCTGGAGGTCCTTTCCAACCATAATGATTCTGTGATTCTGTGAATACGAAGAAATTATTTTCTAAGGGAATACTTTCTCTCAAGATCCTTTTCTTAAAGTATACTTGGTTTCACCCTTTGATCCTATGAAGTTTGCCAAATTGAAAGAAAATTCAACTAAACACTTGATTTTGGCTATTCAAAATATTGACCTTTAAATAGATCAACATTCGTCTGAAAACCTTGGATAGGGAGGAGCAGTTCTTCCTGCATTTGTTTCTGAGGAAACTTTCCAAAGTGAAGTATGAAACTTTATTTATCTTGATGCTGATACCAAATAGCAGAGCTCAATCTACTAAGCTGTTCCACCTAATCCTATGTTGTTAAATGTCACTACATTTTAATGCAGTTTTAGTGGATAAACTCAATCGTTTCTTTTCTCAGCTGATGATGAACAGATGTAAGATTGTGTGAATTATTGTCTTTATTCTTTGTTTTCTGATTCAATAATTTGTTTGGCTGATTTAATGCCTTCCACAACAAGCTTGCTTTCTCCTTATTCAATTGGGCTTTTTTATCATTATGTGTTTGTTGGGTGTCTTTATTCCAAAATTTTGTGAGTACATCTGTGAAGAAAGAGTTGAGAAATAAGCATAGTCCAAAGATGTAGTGATAAAAGGGATAGGGAAGAAGGAGCTGGGGATGGTGTTGTGTATTGCTACAAAATTTGGCTTTTTGGTTCCCTCCAGTCCGCCTGCCTCCACCCCACAGAGCTACCATTTACAGTCTAGATCCCCAGCTTGTATACAGTTTTTCTTGTGCCGAGCAACATTTCATGTCCAATTATGCCTCCTCTATCAACTGGAGAAGAGAGCCTTTAACAATACTGCTATTACACTGATACAAATTCTTTTGGCATTAGTTAAGTCTTTGAGACAGACTTTTTTTGACACTATTTTGAAAAGGGGCTTGTTTAATAGATGTTGCTTTTGAGATAAGTGCCAATTAAGAGAGTGCATTTTTAATTTACAATATACCAAGTAGTTAAAGATTTGTCCTTTTTAGAACTTCAGAGTGCTTTTTATTGCACCTATGTAGCTGAAATGAATGCAGGCTAGGCAATTGGAAGTGGAATTTGGGAAGTTTCTAGATTCTTAGAAGAATTTTATTTGTACAAATTTGTGATTATTTGTGGAGGCCACATTTACACTGTCTGCATTTTCAAAACTTGTTTAAAATTTGAGAAATATATAGTGTATGGAAGCTAAGAATCTTTTGGGGCTATTGAATAATAATATGGGAAAATGTTCCTTAAGTTAGTAGCAAAGGAAGACAGCATGCTGTTGCTCGTGAGGAAATGAAGATATTCTTCTAGTCCAACAGGCATTTGCACTACTAGACATCTGCTACATGCAAAACCAATGTAAAGAGAAAATTAGAAGTGCACAGTTAACATTAAAGAAACAGGAAACGATACGGTAAAAGCTACCGTGCAGTTTTATTTTATTCTCCTATAGACATGTACATTAGTAAGTTGCCTTTGTTTTTTTAATGTGAGGGGGTTTTGGTGGAATACATCCTTTTTCTTACTCTTTTTCTTGCTTTCCCTGATAATTACTTTTTTTCATGGGGGCTAGTAGGCCTCTAACAGAGCCAGTTTTCCTTTTCTGGCCTAGGTTGACTGTATGTGTTTCCACAGCAGTGACAGGTATTCCTGGCAGTTGTGGCAAAGAGTATTTTGATGATTGCAAGGTCTGGAAGACTTGTTTATTTTTTGTCACTGTTGCATTTGCGGAGTTATGCAACAATTTAGGTTGGAAGGGACCTCTGGAGAGTGTCTGGTCCAAACTCTGCACTCTCGCTGCTTGTGTGTGTGAAGGGATGGCAGCACTCTTGGAGCTCTCTGAATAACATGTAGCTTCCTGCCTTTTGATCTCCTGTCATTGCCACCTAAGATTTTTTGCTACCAACCATTCACTTGTGTTCTTCTATTACTTTTGCCCTTCTAGAATGCTATATTGGGAACATTCCTGAAAAGAAAACTTTTCAAACACGTGCCATCTCATTCTTATTGACCTTGAAAATAACATACATTTGCATATGGGATTTATTTGCAAAGTGTCTTCCACATATTATAAAAAATTTTATCTTTTGTCAGATTGCATATAATTGTAAAATATTAGTTTCTCAAAATTTTGTTTCTTTACAGACCAGAAGCAAAATTTGGATGAAGCAATCTAACTAAGTTGCCGTCATGAGCAGAAGCAAGCGTGATAACAATTTCTACAGTGTTGAAATTGGAGACTCTACTTTCACCGTATTGAAACGGTATCAAAACTTAAAACCAATAGGATCAGGAGCACAAGGGATAGTATGGTAAGGTTTCTTTAAAAATTAAATGTACTTTAGGTTCCCTTAATAGAATTTTCTGAGTCCTTTAACTGTTGTGTATTACCAAGTAGGGGTGTGGATAACTACCTTTTACATGCAAGATGGCAATAGTAATTCTGGGCCATTTTTCCTTAGCAAGGGCTTTTACTGTTGCTATTTGATGTAGGTCCTTTCTTGCTTCCAAACTGATGTGCTTCTGTGCAAATTCAGCCAGCTGTGCTGAGTCCCATAAATTAACGGCGGTGGGAGTGGGGGATGGAGAACCTGGATAAAGAAACTAATCCTAAAACACACTGTTTACAGTGAAACAAAACCCAGAAATACTCTATGAAATATTTGCTGCTTGTAAATGCTTATCCTTCTTGAAATGGTTTGTTAGCGGTCTGTTTCACTTAGTTTCATAATTGAAGCAGTCCCTGATACCAGTTAGTGAGCATTTGTGATGCTAACTGTCATTGTAATATGTAAATACCTGATGCAGTTTTGGGAAACATGACTTGACAGTACAGTTCTTTGAATAGGCACTTTGCTGTGTGGACTGAAGTGTCCAATTAATTGAAGATTGTTGACAATTAGCCATTCGTAGGCACTGTTTCCTGTGCAGTAATACTGCCCCAAAGATAAATGTTGGTTTAAGCTTCTTGTGAGTTTTTTGAATGTTCAAGAGAAGGATGTAGATAGCAGAGGAACCTGCAGATTTTCCAATTCATTGTAAGTCTTAAAATGCTAACCAGGAACATGAAAGTACAAAAGAAACATCAAGAAAGAGAAAGGTGGAGAAAAGCACAATCTTCGCAAACACTTTTCCCTGTAACTTCTTTACTACCTTGATCTTATCTTGATCAGTGTTTAGAGAATGTGTAGTGTGGGTGGATTTTTAATTTGTGTTTGTTTTAGCTGGTTAATAAAATTGTGTTTAGTGCAAATGAAATCTTGAAGGCCAGTACTTTAGAAAAAGTTGCTTTTGAAATGGTAACTTCTGGCATTAAGATTATTTGGTGTGTAAGTAGCAGCAGCAGAAAAACTGATCTGAATTTTGTTTGTGTGTATGTTAATATAATAAGGATGTAGACAATTACCTAACTAGTAACTTTAGTTGCTACAGAAATCTGAAAAAGCTTCAGATGTTACTACTGTCCGTTTGATTCCTAGTCAAATGTTACTGCCTGTTTTACAAATTTACTGCCCCTCCTTAGCTGAGATCCAAAATCTGACCATGTAATTGCTCTACTGTAGTGTCATTCTGTAATTGCAATCAGTGGTAGTTGAAGCCTTCTCAGTTAAACTACTGTGATTACCCTGAGAAGGACTGGAGAGCTCATGTGGTTCAATCTTGCCCATGTCTGGAAGAGATACAGTGTAATTCTTGTGATTTGGGTTGCATTTTTCATTGTTTTGTTTTGTGTATTTAAAAAAAAAAAACAGATCCAACTTGATTTGAAGGCATGTTAAATAGGTGGCCTAAAGTCTTGACTGTATCTAATACTTAAGCAGACTCTAAGGCTACTGTTATGTGTGGGGGCTGCAAAAGCTTAAATACTGGTGCAGGAGAGCCATGTTGGCAATGTTTCCTGGCCAACTCTTTGCTGCTTTTTTGCAAGGTATTTCTTATCTTGTGGCTAGGTATGGGAAATTCCAGATAGCAGAAAGTATAAACCAAACAAAGTTACCAGTATATATTGTGGGGTTTTGTTTTCTTTCTTCGATAGTGACTACAGGTTTTGATGATGTAACAAAAAAAAAAATTCAGCCTTACATACTATATAGACAACACGCTTTTTGAAGCAGCAAGCTGGATTTAGTAGATCCTGACCACTTACTGGCAGATGTTCTTCATTAGGTTTGAATAGCACTCCTGATAAGACACAAGAAAACTGTTTGTCCTCCTGAGACTTTTTTAGTAATTGATAAATATTTCCTGAGTTTGCATGGTAGTCAGCCTCTTACAGGAAACCAAATCCATGCCTTCCTGTCATGGAAATGTAGTATGTATGAGAGTTGTCCCCAGGAACAGTCTTCATCAGTTAAACTGCCTATGTTACTGAACCATATGACAATGTTGGCATTAGTCTGCAAACAGAACATTATTTCTTTTTACCAAGTAAAAGCCAGTGGCATCAAGACGTTAATGCTTTCCTAACATTTTTCATCTTGACATTGATGCTTTCATTGTCATGAGGATATTAAGCAATGGCATAAGTGAAAGCATGAGTCCTTTATATAACCTACTTTTCCTCTCTCCTCCTTCCTTCCTTTCAATGTCAAGATTTTACATAAAATTGATGTGCTTTTTAAGTTTGAAGTGTTTTGGACCTTTTTTAAGCAGTTTGTTCTTCAGTGCCAAGAACTCAGTATCTTTAGAAAGATATTTTAGGAAGCAGAGATCCTGCATTATTTTGTGGAGATTGTCATATATTGTGAAGCTGGGAAAGATTTCTAAATTTTGAATCATTAGCATACAAAAGCACTTTGCTACACTTCTTAAAACTGAACAATACTGGAAATTTGGTTTGTCTGCAGACATGATAGAAGATATCTGAAAAAAGTCACAACTGCCACAACTTAAAGGAGCTTTACACTGAGATCTGATAATATTCTTTTTAATTACAGTGCTGCTTATGATGCCATCCTTGAGCGAAATGTTGCGATCAAGAAGTTAAGCCGACCATTTCAGAACCAAACCCACGCCAAAAGAGCCTACAGAGAGCTTGTTCTTATGAAGTGTGTTAATCACAAAAATGTGAGTGTAGTGTCCTGCTTTAAATATTAAAGAATTAACTAGAAGGTGATTCTTTGTAAAAGTCTTAAAGTGACTTCAGAGGATGGCATCCTCTGTAGATTACAGACATTTTTATTGTGTAGTTGTACCTCCATGAAAAGTACAGAAGGATCTTTCAGAATATCTATTACTGACTAGTTTTAGTACCTGCCCAATCTTTAAATACCTGCTTCAAACTCAGGAAGAGAGTCAGTGTTACATTGCTACATTGTACAAGCAAATAAGAATACTGTGAGTAGTAAGTGCATGTTTCTGTTTTTGCTGCTAAACAATTAGGAGAAAAAAGGCTGTAATAATTTATCTGGGTTTTTTTTCCTGGTGCATGGATCTTGTGTTGTGACAAGAACCGTCTGATGCTTACGAAGCTGAGAGGTAGACCAGATCACAGAAATGGAGAGAGAATAAGTGAACAATCTATCAGAGATAAACTACAGAAGGCTGATACTGGCCATTTTCTTCCTTCAGAGACAGCTGTATGCAGTCTCCCTTGCCTTCCCTCTTAATCCCACTTCAGAAAGATAAAATTCCCCTGGCTGTTAGAGGAGAGAGCCATAGAAGATTTACTCTTTTAGTTCCTTGGTAAAATTTTTGTAATTTTTCTAAGACAGAGGTGGTTTATATGTGGATTCTCTGAAGGAAGTTTTACCTAATAGCATAATTTGTATGATGATGAACTATTGCAAGCCTGCCTGACTCTTGAGGAATAGTACTTGACCTGTTTCTGCTTGTCCCATCCATTCTTAGCAGCTGTCCTGGAGCAGCTCCAAGAATCTATTTCTCTCTTGGATGGAGTTGTTGCTTCACCTCTGTCAGTGGCAAAGTGGTATCTCTTAGGCAGTCTTTGTCATTTTAAAATTCTATTTTTCCTGATATGCAATAAAAATCTTACCAGTTCTCTTCAAACCGGAAGTAGGAGGCAGGGGAAGACTAACTTTTTTAGGTGTTAAGCTTTAGATGTCGTCCTGTTAATGCACACAGAGTGTCTTTAGATTATGTGATTTATGGAGGAAAAATATTCCTCCTAAAATCATTAATACCTATTACAGCATGTTAGGCCTGGTTGAGCCACTAAGCATATTGAGCTTCAGTGTATTCTAAGAGGTTTGCATCAGAATACTGGATGTTGGTTTTGAAATGTTAACTTTGCAACTTTGCTATTGCTATGCTGCAGTTACGCTTCTTCTCCCTCTTCCTACAGATAATTGGCCTACTGAATGTGTTCACACCACAAAAATCCCTGGAAGAATTTCAAGATGTGTAAGTCTGCTTTGAACTAAAGCTGAGAATTAGTTTTAAAAATACTCTCACAGAAAGATGAACAAGCAAAAGAATACAATGAAATGGCAGTATTATCTGATTATTCTTTTTTTTTTCATAAGCTATATAGTGATGGAGCTCATGGATGCAAATCTCTGCCAAGTGATTCAGATGGAACTAGACCATGAACGAATGTCCTATCTTCTTTATCAAATGCTGTGTGGTATCAAACATCTTCATTCGGCTGGAATTATACATAGGGTAAGAGAACTTAACTGTGTATATTTTGTGTTGCATCTGGTTTTGCCTTGAATATTTAGAAGACTGAAAAAGTTCAGAAATAGGAGCACAAAGGGTGATCCATAACCTGTCCCATAGGCAGAGAGAGAGCGCTGAAAGGAAGTAATCATATTTACCTTTTTCCACTGTAATTCTGGAATGAGCCTTTTGAACATTTGAATGATTTGCTAATAATCTGCACAAGGGATATAGAGAGTTTTGCAGTGAGTTACATTACCTCTAATTCTATATAATGCTCTATTTTAGTAGTTGTGGCAGGAAAGCATATCTGAAAGTGACTCTGCCTTTATTGTTTTGGTAACCAAACCTGATATCCTGTCCTTTGAAAGAACTGCCCATTTTATTTCTGCTCTTTTACTAACAGACTAATGAATAAATATTGAAGTCTTCAGATAAACAGATAATGATAAAGACCTGTAAGTGGGACTTTAATACACCTGTGTGTCACAAAGCATTCACTCAGACTGCCCGCAGGCAAAACTGACTGCTGCCTTATAAATGATGTGTGTGTTGCAATCCAGTCAAGAAATTATGAATTCAAGTTTGCCAGTTCAAGTTGAACATCTCATATATATTTGTATATAGTGTGAAGATTGCTTGAGATTGTCTAGTTGTAACTTTTCAAATATAATCTCTGCTATTTTGAGAAATTATAAGTTTGTATTTCTACAGTGCCACATTTTTTGTTGTAATTTTTTTAGTTTTAGTTTTCATTTCTGAAAGGATGCAAAAATGTAATGAAACTCATTCATGTGTGATACTTTCAGTCGTTACTACATAATCTTTCTCATGGATAATGTACACAGTAAAGCAAATCAGGAATGGCAGTTCTGAGTGCTACCACAGAAATTGCTACTTTAGGATGCTTGTGCAGTTCAGTAGCCCACCTCATTGTGACTGGGGTGTCAAATGGCCTGCGGGCTGAACCTGGCACTATCACACTCCAGTTTAGTATGCTTGTTTTCCCTCAAGGAAAAACCCACGATTGTTTGAATAGAAAGGGTGGATTGAATGGCTAAACACTGCTTCCTTTTGTTCAGCTAGCTCTAGTACTCATCAGCTGCCTCCTTCAGGTAAGGAGCTCAGGGAGGGAAGGTGAAAGCTTCCTTCTTAACTGCAGTTTCCCTTGAACTGCTGTGTTTGGAAGAGATGGGTGAGGGAAGATAGGCAGAAGCATCACCTGCAACCAGACGTTGCACTCTGTGTTTCTTGGTCTGCATGTAAGCATTGAGAGAGGTCAATGGGCTTCTTACATAGTTCTGCGAATGCTAGTCAAAACTAGGTTATTTAGCTTGTGGTTATGGTATTATATTGTGTAGGACTAATGGTATGCATTCATTTGTGTCCTCCTGCATGTGTCTGTGGGGTTGAAATAATGGTTTTGTATGCAGCTTCACATTTTCTGGTCTTTTCAGTACTTAGGTATGCAAGTTCAATGCTGTGGGTTTTCCTAGACCTTTTTTATTTTTGGAAAACTGCGTATTATATGGATGTGCTAGAGTAGGTAATGTAAGAGTGTATCTTCCTGTGGATTTTAGCGCAGGCAGGAGGGAGCTTCTAAACACTTGCTTCAAAGGCAGTTTGTATGCATGTAAAGCGAGCATCAAACGATTGAGGCTGTAGAAGCCATGGATAAATGTAAACATTCATACATTTATAGAAAAGAACTACTTACTCAGGTAGTTGTTGGGCAGGAGTAAAGACAGCTTTGAGGATAGAATTCCTGCCCCTGTAAATATGGGTGAAGTCTTTGAAATGCTTCATATTGTGCAGTAATATGAAGTACAGGGATAACTTGTTCCAAAGAGATTAGATACAATTGCTATGCAAATAGTTACTATGTTACTATGTAAATAGTAGCATATGTATGCATGAATGCTTTTGAAGGGCATGGGCAGGTATATTTCACTTGGATGTCTGAATAGTAGATTTTCTGCTGACAGCTTCTCCTCAGACTTTATTAGAAGATTAAGTGTCCAGGCAATATTTTTGCATTACTTACCTGCTGTGTGCATTATACTATTATACTTCACAGAATCACAGAATCATTTAGGTTGGAAAAGAGCTCTAGGATCATCTAGTCCAACCTTCATTGAACGTTTCCCTAACCCATAGATGATGTCTTGAAGCGCCACGTCTACCTGTTTTTTGAACACCTCTAGGGATGATGACTCCACCACTTCCCCGGGCAGCCTGTTCCAATGCCTAACCACTCTTTCAGTAAAGAACTTCTTCCTAATATCCAATCTAAACCTCTTCTGGTACAACTTGATGCCATTACCTCTTGTCCTGTCATTAGTTACTTGGGAGAAGAGACCAGCAGCAGCCTCACTACAACCTCCTTTTAGGTAGTTGTAGAGAGCAGTGAGGTCTCCTCTCAACACATTCAAGGTATAAAGTATCAAAATCCTGTTTCTCTGTGGAACAAGTTAAACAAAACCTCAGAAGACAAAGAGGGTGTACTTGAAAAGGGACATGTTTCACATGGACTATGCGGCTGCCGTAGTAACTCTTTTATATTACTCTTCTGGAGTTTCATCACCACTGTCCTTGATGTCTAAAGATAATTACTTTGTTGAAACTAGTTACTCCTTAAACATAATCTGCACTACCGTGGCTGCCCATGGAGCATTCCGACTATGAATCTAGTGTACTTCTTTAATGTGCTCTAAAGCTTTTTTTGGTGTTGATAGTTTCACATGTTTTTTAACTGAATTCTTCAGCTTCTAACACAGCTACTACAGTCTTAGAGTCTCAGTCATTTTTTTCAAGCGTGCTGAATGACTGAAATTACAACAATCTGCCTGTGTACCTGTAGCACTGGATACTACCTGCCACAGAAATAAGTGGTTTTTTCATAGCAAACTAAAGGCATGGAACAAGGCAGAGAACAAACACAAAGAGTTTCAGACAATTTCACCTAGAAGTTGTAGAGGGCATACTTTGCTGCCACATCAGTGGATACAAATGTGATCTTGGTAAAGATTTGAGTGTAGTTTTACGCCAACTTTAACAGATGTTGGCAAATGAGCATTATTCTGTTCAAGACATTTTACAGAGACAGAGTTTCCAGCAAGTGTTGAAGTATGTGTTCACTTTATATTTTGCAATCTGAGGAGGATGAATGACCAGCATTACAGAGTTGTGCCTCACTGACTTGCTGAAGGACACAGTGTCTCATTATTCTTGCGTGGAGGCTCTGAAACATTGTATTCTGCCTGGTTTTGAGCACTTAACAAAGGTACCTAATTATGGAAGCCCTTCACACAAATGTTTCTTTAGAAAGGGAAAAGGCCATAGAAGCCATTAATTACGCTCCATAGATGCCCCTCTCTCTCTGTCTGATTAATGGGGAGACAGCCATGAATAATCTCTGCTTTTTAGGCACTGACATTTTATGTTTTTAAGGTTAAGTGAGGTATCTTCTACTATATGTTCTAGATGTATTTATACAACTTAATTAACTTGATCACTCTTATAGGAGATTTTGACTTCTTGTTTATTTAAAACATAGAAGGTATTGACTCTGTATGAATTTGGATGCAGTGTCAATCAGCTCTCATTTCTATCATTTTGAAGGACAGTTCTGTATTCCAAATTAGAACATGTTCCTAGGCTTCATGACAGCTACATGATGTTCAGAAGTTAAGGATGGACAGTAATCTGTAAGCTTTTCCTTTTTGTCCTTGTAGATTTTTCTCTTGCAAAGGGAAGATCTCTTAACATATTCAGTGTTAGTCCTGCAGATTTGGGGAAGATGGGTATAGTTAATACTATGAACATGCACATGGGATTCTGCGGTGAACATCCTCCAAATAATAGAAGTGTTCAAAATAAAGCTGGTAATAAATGGGATTGTAGCAGGATCTGAAATATGCATATTAAATAGCTAGAATGCCCTATAATACTTGAATTCATTTGTGACACTTGAGAAACTTTTAAACCAGTGTTGTCTGCAGAGTCTTTGTGTGTATGATTTGGAAGCATATGTGTGAATATATAAGTATGCAAGACTTTTATCCATTAAAATTCTGTTCTAGGATTTTTTTTTGTTTGTTTCCTCTCTGTCTTTAATGCGGCTTTCTTAGCTTTATGAGGAGTTTGCTGAAAGCCATAAAGTACATATGGAAACTACATGTATCTTGCAGATAGCCACTTTCAAGTCTTTATGAAACAGTGAAAGATAGGGCTACTTATCAAATGCCTACAACTTCAGTGCTCAGGTCCTCTGCCACATCTCTGTTTTTTTCTCTCATTAATCTTAGTAGAGCGTAGGCAGAAAGGTTCCAAGCCTTATCTATGTCAGCCTGTGTGTTGTGAATGATTTTATGATGGAAAAGTCATTCTGAAGTTACTCTGTTTGTAATACTTGCTCTGTGACATTCAGATGTGTGTAAGATCCTCCTGAGATAATGATTGAGTATGCCTGTGTAATGTCCGTATAAATAGAGGCTGTAAAGCCACTACTGTCAATGTGGTTTTAGGGTTAAAGTGAAGAGAATACAGTTACCAGTTTTCTTAGTTGATCTAAAGCTTTATCAGGGCCTTTTTGTACTCCAATTTAATAATTGTGTTAAAATTTGGCAGTTTTTTCAATAGTGCACTTTTGGGTTTGGTCACCAAAATTTAGTATAAACCCAAATGCTAAATGGGAAAAGAAATTTGTGTGAGCATGGGGATTTCCTTCCTGTACAGACAAACACATGCATTGGTTCAAAAGAGGTAATGCAGCCTCAACTAGCTAAGAAACATTTTATAGCCATAATTGTAATAATTCTTCTATCAAGATGATTATTGAATCAAATTTTCAGTACTTATCATGTTACTTGTGAGTAACTGAACTGTTCCAATGAACAGTTTCGAGACCTTTCCTCAGAGCTAACATTTCTTACTAACCTCAATTTATTTCAGACATCGCTAACATGTCTTGTAACACTGGTTGTATTGTCCTTCTTTAGTTGCTATATAAATGTACAAGCACAATAAGGGAATTAATTCTGTAGTCTGCTGAATGCACATGGATTAATGCAAGGGGAAAAGAAACTGCAGATATAACAATAACCTAGTTGTATATATGGGGTTTAATGTTAGCAATATTATCTTTTAAAAATGTGAACCACAGAATACTTTGTGCTTGTCTTAGCAGTCATATATGATGTTTCTTTTTAAAGGATTTAAAGCCCAGTAATATAGTAGTAAAGTCAGACTGCACTTTGAAGATTCTTGACTTTGGACTGGCCAGAACTGCAGGAACTAGTTTTATGATGACGCCTTATGTAGTGACTCGTTACTACAGAGCACCAGAGGTCATCCTAGGGATGGGATACAAAGAAAACGGTCAGCAAATATAGTCTTTCTTTGGCATAGCTTTATTTTTTTGTTTGGCACACCACATTTTACATGTTAATGTTTTTTTCAAGCTGTAGAAATTTTATAAATTTTATAGATGAGCCTTGTGACCAAAATGCAGATTCTGGATACACCTATTTATTTATTCAACTCAATCCATTAGAAAAGTTTGCATTTAATAGGAAAAGAAATTGGGGGCCTAGTTTGTTTAAAAATTTAAATAACTTTCTTGATAGATTGTTTCATCCAGGGAGAACTGGAAATATATTTTTTTAATACGTAGTGTGTACCTTGATATACTTTCACCTGACTTTATTCCTGATGAGATAGTAAATTGTAATTAATCAGTAAAATTCTATGTTTAAGTAACTGTTTTCAATATAGTGTTTCAGGCTGTGGGGAACTTAAAGGCTACTGAGGAACAACCAAGCTAAAACTACCTACTGTGGTATTACTTTTTATTAAAACCAGCCTACTTTAAATCTGCTGCACTAAATTAATTAATGTTGCTGCAGAAAAATTAAGTACTATACTTGAGAGAGAAATGCAGAGTACTGCTATGTAGCATTATAGATTCTTTGATGAATTCTAAGGAAATTTGTTTACTTTGTCCCTCTGCTTGCATACATTTCTGTCCTCTTTATACTCACTCTGTGGCCCTTCTGTCAATGTCTTTTACAAGAAAATAAGGAAGGGATACAGCATTTGAGGGAAACACATGATAAATACATTGCATCTTCTGAATGAAACAGCTAGTATCCTTTAGGAGACCAAAATAACATGTCATTCCTGAAATTCTGTTGTAGTGGCCCCAATTCTACTGCTATTTCATTGATCTGCTGTCACTGTGGTCAGTTCAGCTCACTTGACATTCCACCTCAGGCAGCCACAGTGCACAGACGTTAGGGTTTGCTGAAGGCGTTTTAAATCCTCATTGATTAGTCCTCCAGTAAGGGCCATGAGATGCGGTAATTCTTCAGGCTTTGGTGGCTGTTTCCTGGTGATGTGAGGCTGAGGCATGGCTCCTCAGGTTGCTGACACAACTAGGGCTTGCTCTGCTTGTCAGGATCCTTATTATAGTCTGCAAATTTGCCTGGCAACTGCATACCGTTACAGCAAGTGACTTCAGGTTGTGTGTAAATGATAGCTGCTATGTGCATAGACACTTGATTTTGTTGTCATTTATAAAAGCCAGCAAGAATAACTTCTATCAGTGTTGACAATGAAAGAAGCCAGCTCAAAGGAATGAGAATAGGTCCTTTTTTTGCAAGGCTGTGATTTTTATTTCTCTTTGCGTTGTTACTGTGTATGAAAGGATGTACATCCCTTCAAATGGCCTCCATGGTTGGACATTACATTGGCTAGTTAAGAGACGCTAGAGGAAAGAACCTAAAGCTGTAGTCTGAGTCATGCAGCTGCCTTACAGGAGGAGTTGATACAATGGAAGTCACGAGTTTTCTGACCTGGCTTTCCCTGTTTACATATTTCTCCTAAATATTAAGTAATTTTGAGTTGTGAAAGTGTGTAATATTCTTTACACTAAAACGTTGCTTAGGTTATTATTGGAGTTAGATAGATTGTGTTCCAGAGCACCCTGTCATGCTAGTGACAACCTTGTTCCTTAAGCAATCATGAATTATGTTGTGCTGCAGACTATAAATAAAAATTTACCTTTGTATGAAAAACTGTCAGTCTTCCTAAAGCCAAATACATGGTCGTTGAGTTGAGAATGACACATTTGGAGGCTGTAAAAGTAGCTGTGTGGCTGAGTCAGAAGACAATCTGCATTTCCATATGTACTGTTGTCATTAAAATGTTATTTACATAAACTGTTACTCAGTCCTGCCTGATGAGTTTCCTCCTGTGGAGCTCCCCTGACAAGGAGGCAGAGCTGCAGAGAGGAGGGAGGCAGGTATCAGGGATGTAATTTCAGTAAGAACCATGGCCTGTCCAGGATCCTCACCTGTTAGCATTGATGCCTATTTTAGCCTTTTAAACCCATAGTTAAATTGAAAGTTAACTTATTTAATTTAGAGTTAAGTATTAGAAATTGACAGCTAAATAATGGTTATCTCTAACATTTAGTTTAATTGACCAGGGTCACTTGGCAGCTTTATGCTGTTTCTGTGCCCTGCTGAACTTATGAAGGAGGATTGTAATACATGTTTGGATGAGATACTGCAGAATAGTATTCTTCTGGTACTATAGTATGCACATATGAAATCTTTAATTGTTTTAAAACTAGCAAAGATCCTAGACAAACTGATAATAGAGTTAGCTTCTACATAGGTTTTGATACTGAAGGAGATAAAGCACATTTGGGTATATTACATTAAGAAACCAGACCTTACAAACTCAGTGAATTCAGAACTGAAGGACACCAAAACTCTGTGCACGCATACCTTAACATGTTTAGATTTATGTGCAGTTATGTGCATGATTATCAGGAAGGAAGAACTTAAAATCAAGGAGAGCACCAAGCCCTCTGAAATGCCTACTTTTCCTAGTATGTACATGGGGTTTGAACTTCATTTTCACTTGCTGTTTTTTCCCTTAGAATTATAGGAAATAGTAAGTTTACTCTAAACAGGATTTTAAAGAATAAAATGCACTCTTTATGACAATCAGTAGATTTTTTTTAAAAGATTTCTCGAATCTGTAATGAGATTTTACTCTTCTGTAGAAGTAGTCACAGGAACAGTCCTCAATGTACAAGATAATCTAGCTTTATAAAAAAGTTAGAGACCTATAAATAGACAGGTTTTGTTTCATTAATGAAAGTGACAAAACAAAACACTCCCAAACATCACAAGTTTGGTTTTGTAGGGTGACCAGAAGAATGATTTCCAATGTTTTTCTTCACCTCTGAAATAGTTTGTCATTTGAGGCATGAAGATAAGTCATTGACTCAGTATTTCTCTTCCCAGACTTCTGCATGCTATTATGGATGCTGGTTTTTAGCATGTAGGTCACAAAACAGTTAAAACAGATTTGGGTATATTAAGAAAATACACTGCTAATCATTAGTGTTAACAGTCACATTTTAAATGAACCAGGCCCTTAATTTTGACCTATTAATATGTACAACTATGGTCTCCCATCATATGATTTAGATACTATTTTAGAGGAACTTGTAAGTAAGGAGGAAGGTGTATTTTCAATAAGAAGCAACATTGTTTGCTTGACATTGTTGAGCTCCTTCAGAACTTTTACATGTAATTTTTAGTATGCAATTGTTGTCACTTAAATCCCCTTATCTGCTTAATTGAAATTCCAGTGTCATGTTTGACATAAAAATATTATGAATAATACAATTTCATTATTACAACTTCAAGAAAACTTTTGCATACAGAGTTAATAGTATATCTGAAAGCATCTATAAAACAAATTGGCATACCTGTAAAAAGTAAACTTGTGCATCTTTGAGTATGTCTTCAGAATGATTTATTTTAAGGTAATGTAGAAGATGTGTATTTCATACCAAATTTGCTTTTGAGTTTTTCTTTTGTATAAGAGGTTATTTCAGCATAACTGGAGAAATATTTTTAAACAAATAATTTTTAACTGAAAGTCTTTTAGGAGCATACTAATATTGTCATTAACTGATCCTCTAAAATTCTAAGTGACCTTTTACTGATTGTGTTTGCTTTTTATTTAAAGGGAGAGAGAGAGAGATGCATGGTAATCTGACTTGTAGGAAATGTTTGATGACAGATTTTAATTCCTATCTAATAACCAATTAATTATTCTCCTAAAAGTACGTTTAGTATCTGTCTAGATCCACAATATTTTTAAAGGTCATTTTACTTTGCTACTTTAAAAATTATTCCTGCAACTACTTAGTTTCAAGAAAAAAAGTTATCTTTGGTGCTCCAGTCTAGCCTGTTGGTGGCTTTGCAAGCCTCAGAGCTTGGAGAAGGACTTTGCTTGATTCGTGTGTATATCTCTCTCTCTCTGCTGTAGCTCTTGCTCTAGCACTATGTTAAACAAAAGGATGTTTTTCTGCCTTGCATTTGGGACAGTTAAAAGCTAATCCTTATATATGGTGTGTTTTGAAGTGTTTTCGTTGATTAATATGAAGACTTGCTCTTCTTCTGTGCTGTCTCTGCAGTTTATAGGATGCAGTCATGTTATGCTTCTTTTAATTTTAAATGACTGTTTGCTTTGCTTTTCCTTCTTTTTGTGCTACAAACATAGTGGATTTATGGTCTGTGGGGTGCATTATGGGCGAAATGGTTTGCCACAAAATCCTCTTTCCAGGAAGGGACTGTATCCTTGTGCTGCTGCAGCAGGTTGAATTAGTTTAGGAAGTGATTAACCTTTTTATTGATGTTGTGTCATGAAAATGCATATTGTACAATTTTTTTTTAATTAAATGAACATGGCTTTTTCTTGTGATACACTTGAAAAAAATAAGAACTTCATTTATATTCAGGCTGCACCTAGCAGTAGGACATAGTCTCTGCTGGTCCTGTAGTTAGCATACATTCATCTTCACTCATTTTCATTACACATGCTTTTTATAGTCACTTCATGTGTGTCTGTGTCTAGATACTTTTATTTAGTTTATTTTAATAACTATCTTTATGTTAATATCATTGCATTTTGTTTTCAGTTGACATTTGGTCAGTTGGGTGCATCATGGGAGAAATGATCAAAGGTGGTGTTTTATTTCCTGGTACAGATCGTATCCTTACCTTTGGCCTAGGATGTAGTTGTAAAAGGTCAAAAGATACTGCAGCAATATAGTTTCAGATTAAGGTAGTTCTAATTTTTAAAATACTGTTTTTAAACTGCCTTTTGAAAATAAAATTTGCAAGTTCACTATTTTGGTTCCAGGAAGCTGCAAAAGAATGTTTACAGTTATACCATTTAAAGCAAAACCACAACACAGCATTAATGTGTATGACTGTCTTTAGATATTAATACTAAGCAAAATGATTAAAATACCACTTGGGAAAACAGGCTTCTTTTTCCTTTTTCATTTTTTCTCCTCTTTTTTCTTTTTCTACTTTAATATAGTGTCTGTCCATTGCTTTTGGATGTTGTCACACTTAAGAGAGATTTTTGTTGTTGTTTAGGTGGTGTTTTACTGGTTCATATGCATGATTTTTGCTTTGGAGACCATTTTTATGTAATAACTTACTAATCTTGTTTGGTATCTGAGCATTTTAACAGTTATTCTTTACATTTTATAGGAAATGATTACAAAATATTCCTAACCATTTTCATTAGTTATATATTTTTGTATCCAGAAATGATCCTGCAAAGAGCTTTCTGAAATAGCTGGCACTTCTTTCTATTCCATGAATGGCTTCATGGTATTGCTATGGGTTGTCCTGGGAGCAATACTTTAGACAGAGGTTCTGCTCCAAGCAAATAGAGCTGAAAACTCTGGATCATGACTAAAAGTAGTGGATCTAATTTGAGTTTGACATCTTAGTTGTTTTATAAGTAGCTACATTCCAGTTTTTTAGATGCCTTCAGAAATCTTTCCTGCTTTTGCTACAAGTTAACTGCTTAATAATTGATAACAGTACCATTTAGGGGTGAAGACTGGGTGAAGATTTTGAGGCACAGTGAGGAGATCCAGGGCATCCTTACTTTCACACAGCTCTGTTGTTGCATGAGCTGCACCATGCTTAGCTTTATGCATATGGTTTGTTAGCATAGCTTTCCAATTTAGGCTCAGTGCCATACAATGTAAATCCCATTGTTGGTTTTGGGGGTTTTTTTGAGGCCTTTACTAAAGCACTGTAGAGCCTGCAAAACCTTGTATAAAGGTTTGCTGTTCAGTTTTAAGAACATAAGAGGGGGCCTGCTACATCCGACTGAAGATTTAGGTAGCCCAGTATCCAGTCTTTGACAGTAGCTGAAAAGAAAAAGTTAAGGAGAATATATGTATAAGATAAGCATATATAAAACACTACCGAAGCTCTCTCTCAGTATCTAACCATCTGCAACTAGGAATTCCTGAGCCAAATGTTGCTTTTTTTGTTCAGTAACATGTATTAAATTCTTCTGCAGTGAACTGGTCAGTCTCATCTTTCTTTTGTGTATTTTCAATTAAGATGCTCCTTATGTGTCCTTGAAACTCTTCAACTTCTGAATTCAAGTCTCTGACAAAATTATCAGTGATCTGTATGGGCCAACTTTTCATCCTTTTTGTGCCCACTGGTGCTCGGGGTCGCATGTCTTTAGTGAGAGATCATAACTTGGGGGAATCCAGGACTGGGCTTGAGGTATCAAGATGAGAACGAAGGACAAAGCACCTACAAGGAGTAATTCTCAGAGTGCCTTGGTGACATGTAGTAGCTTGACTACAACATATATGTCAATATGTGTTCAAATCAGGAAGTGGGTTGTTCTCCAGAAACCAAACAATGCCCTTATTTAATTTGTTTAATACATTTTGTAAGTCTCTTTAATTTATCTGTTTATACAAAGAAGTATATCCTTTGCTAGTTAATTATGATTTGAGTAAAATACATGTTGCCTTGACTACACTAGCATTGTCTTGCTTTGTTTCACTGTTTTTTCTAAGAAGGTAGTCCTAATTAATGATGATGAATTTGCTATTTTATTATAGTTTTCTGTATTTTCTCCGTTGATTTAATCATGTGGTTCTAACATAACTTTTTAGTTGAAAATTAGACACTGTTTTTCTTAGCTGCATAACCTTAGATATTGATCAATGGAATAAAGTTATAGAGCAGCTAGGAACACCATGTCCTGAATTTATGAAGAAATTACAGCCTACAGTCCGAACTTATGTGGAGAACAGACCTAAATATGCTGGATATAGTTTTGAGAAACTCTTTCCAGATGTCCTTTTCCCAGCTGACTCTGAACACAATAAGCTTAAAGGTAAGGTGTATCTTCTGCATGTTGTATATTTCTTAAGTTTTAAAAGTGTGATTTATTGAACAGAAATGTATCTTGTTTTTTTTTCACTGTAAAATCATCCCACTAAGGATTTAAGTATTATGTTTATCATGGAAGTGGATGAATGTGCTGGTGTATGGTTACCTCCACTTTCTCATCTTCTCTGAAACTGCTCCTATTCTGGAGATACTGTTATAAAGAAAAATAAATATATATATTCATCTCAATGACAGATGCCAACGTGACTTATAGAAGAGTGAGGGGAGGGCAGAATAAAAGTTGTGTAGACAGAGCAGATCTTTCTCTAGGGATGAAAATACATGTTTTATATTCATAATACATAGATATCCTGTAGTTACTGAAATAACTTACTGGTTCTAAAAGTCATTTACTTTTAAGATTTTATTTATTTTTTTTTTTTTCATCAAATGAACACTCTTCTAAACCCCAAATTATGTGAGGGTTGCTTAGATATTAAACAGAAATTTGTTTACCCTATGTCCCCTCTCCTTATAGGCTTTGAAATCCATTATTATTTGCACTATATATGGCACTAGTCTAAATAGACAATTCCACTTTTGCAGCAAGTCAAGCAAGGGATTTGTTATCAAAAATGCTGGTTATAGATGCTTCTAAAAGAATCTCTGTGGATGAAGCCTTGCAGCACCCATACATCAATGTTTGGTATGATCCATCAGAAGCAGAAGCTGTAAGTTCTTGTTTTAGGTCTGATTAGGAAGGTGTTGTACTAAAGTGAACTTCTTGTGATGCTTGATATAACTGCTGTAAAGATTATTGCATGATGTACACATTTCACTAGAAGCTTAATTAACCCATAATCACTTTTATTAGACAGACATGTTTATTAGAAATAGAATAAGGAACGGGCACATACTATGGTACTTGTATCTCTGTGTGTATGTTCGTGTATAATTGCATATAATCTCCTGGATGTGTAGTAATGCATCTGATATCTTTAAAATAGAATTCTAATTTATTGAGCTTCAGTTGTTTCAGTGTGGTTTGATTGCACTTGATAGGATTCTGAGGTATTTACTCCAGCACGAGAGAAGTATTTTCATTAGTTGTAGCTATTTCTCTTAAACTAGAAAATAAGTGTATCAGCAAAATGAGTACAAGATTTTGAGCTTTCAACACTAATGAACAAAGGGATTAATTAAAAATTTTTCTTAAAAAAAATTCAGGACAATTTCAGCTTATGAGAAGAGTGTTATTTTATAAAAAGAAAGGTGGTTGGTGGTAGTGCTTAGGAAGAGGAAAAGGTGCTTGATGTAAGTGGTACAATTAGAATTCTGTTGATCTATCATAACTAGAGGAGAAATTCAGTAATTAATAGTAAGTAGGTAAAAAGGGCTGCTTGGGGGCTGGACACTGCTGCATCTAAGAGCTCTTTCACCAGACTGTTCAGTTTCTATTATAATTATTAATGTAATCAAAGCTGTTAATCAGAAGGACTTTAAAACATGTAGCAACATTTAGAAAATAGGCCAAGTCCAAGTGTGAGAGAATACATGACCATGGAAACACAGCATTTTAAAATCAAGTTCATATTCTGAGAGCTTACTTTCATTTTTCATTTTATATCCCTTTTGATTACTTTATCATGAGTTTTGTTTTTCAGCCTCCACCAAAGATACCAGATAAGCAGTTAGATGAGAGGGAGCACACGATAGAAGAATGGAAAGGTAAGAATAACATTTTAAGTATAACAAGGTTTTGGGGGGTAGACTGAGCCCAACAATTACTATAATTAAGGTTATTCTGAGCAACCTAACAATGTTTACTGAAACTGCTTAATGGCAAGGCAATAGTTCAGTGCTTCACAACCTCTTGATTGTTGGGACACTAAAAATCTTCCTGCAAAGGTGCTGAATTTTAAAACATGCTCATTTCAGTCACTTTGTGAAAACCATAAAGCAGCATTTGTTATTGAGTGTAACTCTTCTGGACAAACTGCTACAGCTGAAAAAGGTGCAGGGGTTTGAGCAACGGAAGTCTGAAGTAGAAGCATAGTCTTCAAGTGAAGAGCATATTAGCAGTAACTGTACTTTTTAAAATCAAGTGGATGATTTGAAAGAAGAAGCCTTAAGGAGTGTTAGTAATGGGTGAGATAGTGAGGTTACAGCTGGTGTGGGAGACACTGATGGTTACCAGCTGTGGGATCCTGAGAAAGTAGCTGGGGTTGAGCAGTGGAACAGAAACAGATTGTAGTGTGACATAAGACTTGCATCTCCAAGAGCATGATCTTAATGCTCAATACTTGTTTAGTATCTATATTTCCTAGTCATATATGAGGTGTAAAGTGATAAACTATAAGGGGAACATCTTTGTTACTTGTAAAGCTTGTGCTTCATTTTGAAATTGTTCCTAAAAGGTGTGGTATTGTTGCAGCGGTTCTAGCGCTGAGAAACAGTGCAGATGCAGATTGCCGAGCAGACTAGAAATACTGCATTTAAGGAAGAATTTAGTGCACAAGCCTGTAAAACATATCACTACCACACTTTCATTGTTGCTTTCCGTTAGAAAATGAGTTTTAATTGTAAAGGCAGAGATTGTGGAAATCCAGGAGAATTGTGGAAATTCTCTTAACCATCCTACTTCCAAGCAAAGTTATTTCCCTCTTGAAGCAGATGTGCTGAGGATAATTCAAGCAATATGGAGTTTACTTTTGAGACTCCCACAGCCCTTAAAATTATCATTTTGAAATGCTTTTTTTTTCAAACATTTGTATGTCGCATTAGTTTGCCAGTGACAGATAAGTAGTATAACTTGCTCCTTTTATTTGGAGTGGCTACTTATATGCCAATATAGTACTCCATTTCATGGTGATCTGAACCTTTAGATGTTGTTACGGAGGAAATTTAGTGGCAAATGTGAGTCAGGATGATGGCAATGCTGTTTGGGCTTGTTCCTACCCATTCATTTCAAGACTGCTGATGGAGTTTATCTGTACCAAAGAAGCCATTGATAAAAACTGAGTGGTCATTAAGACTTAGTTTAACCTCAAGTCCCCAGGCTGCCTGAACAAGAGAGCCTTAGAGCAATGTCAGCTTGTTTTTGAGAGTGCTAGGCCATTGTACCACTAACAGAAAAGAGCTGCAGATTTTTGTGTCGCTTTCCACTTGTTCTGTAGCCTACAGCCTGTTGTCCAAAACTAATTCTGAAGAGTAATAAACCTATGACATTTGAGTGTACATTTTAGTGAGAGATATACTATTGATCCTGTCTGGGGTTTGCAAATTAATTTTTTACCTTCCCTTCTCTTCATTTTCAGAGTTGATATACAAGGAAGTCATGGACTTGGAGGAGAGAACCAAGAATGGGGTTATTCGCGGACAACCAGCCCCTTTAGGTTGGTTACAATAAAAGCACGGTACAAAGCTACATTGAGTTGTAGGTCAGGAGGGAGCAAAACTGTTCAAGACATCAAAGAGTAACCTAACTCAGGAACTGGACACTTAAATGACAGCCTCTTGAATTCTCTTTGAGATATTGCTTATTTGAATGGAATGTATGAGCTTGACATATCTTTTTATTAATCCGGTAAATTCCTCTATTACCATCCCTGTGTAGCTGATTCCTCATTCATTTCAGTCCTCAAGAAGCATATTAGTATGTACTGGTACTCTATTGCCATATCTGGCTAGATGTGTAGCTGGTACAGTTTCAAATAAATTTTATCACTGCCACTTACATCTGTTAAGTTACCAAACAGGATTTTTAGGTTGGAAAATTATGGAGTGCTTTCAGAACCTGTTGCTGAATTGTGGAGCAAAGTGTGCCCATTAACTGATCACTGATAGGACTCCTGTTGTGCTGCTGAAATAAAGATGGCAAAAGTTGGACAGCTGTTGCTGACTCTGCACAGAGTTCACTGAAGTCCAGACTCTGATAAATCACTGCATATCTGAGATTAAATGTATGTGATGTGGCTGGACACAAGTACTTACCAGCCTGAAGGGGAGGATCTGGTAGGAAAAGGACTTACTTTATCAAAATATTTAGGTACAGTCTAGCTTTGGGTCTCAACATTGCAGGGTATCTTAGCTCTGGTTTTATGCAGTACTATCTCTGTTTGTGAGTTTTAACCTTCAGCCATTAGCATTTACTGTAATTTGACAGCTGTCATGCCATGTGAATTCTGTGGCTCTTGACATACCGTTCATTAAGGCCCACATTAAAGACTTGTGGGTTTTATTTACTTTGACAATGGATCAAGACTCATCTCTTCAAACTTGGAGAAACAAGGGAAAGTAATAACTGTTAGGAAGAGACAGAATAATGCAAGTACTGAACCGTGCAACTGTATCTGCAACTGATTTGCTGTTTTGTTTCTCATAGCACAGGTGCAGCAATGATCAATGGCTCTCAACATCCATCTTCATCGTCATCTGTCAATGATGTGTCTTCAATGTCAACAGATCCAACATTGGCCTCAGATACAGACAGCAGTCTAGAAACCTCAGCTGGACCTCTGGGTTGCTGTAGATGACTACTTGGTCTTTTGGGGGGTGGGAGGGGGGTCCTTTTACTCATTAATAGGGCACCTTTAAATTTTGGTGGTATTTTTGAGTGTTTTTTCAAAAATAATTGTAGAATTCATCATAAAGTGCTGTAATTTTAAACTGTAAGTTGTGTTCAAAGCAGCCACTTTTTTTGCTGTAATTAACTGTAAAATATAAAACCTGATAATTTTTATGGTGGTTTTAAAATCTGCATATTTGCTTTACTATTATGCTGCTGATCTTTTTTTACTGAATTTGTAAGATTTGTTTTATCAAAGCACATATTAATGTTGTGGTCATTACCATATAGTGAATTATTTAAGATTTTATAGGTTTTCAATTTTTAAATTAGAATTTATTCCAGATGTTTTGTTCATGATATCCTTCAAAGTTTTATGCTTGATCATACGTCCATGTCTAGGTTGAGGGTGAAAGAATTCAGTGCAGCCAGCTGTAGTTTTGGGCATACTACTGTGGTGCTGGCAGTGAACAAAATCCTCTTTTATTTTGGCCTCTTGACTATAATACTTCAGCTAAAGCAACAATTAGTGATTTTATTTTAATGTTTTTTTTCTTAGAGAAACAGTATACAAGTATATCCTTTGCAAAGTAACCTCATCTGAATCGTTTTCTGAACTTAAGAAAACAAAGCATATCTTCAAAGCTGCAGGAATATCTAGCCTAACAAAGTAATGTGATGTTTTCTGCAGAGCTGCGGCATGCCAAATCTTGTGATCACCATAAAACGTGAGGATACTTCATGAATAATACATTGCAATGCAAATAAACTGTTTACTTCTAGCTTGTAGCCTGTTTTTGTACACACAAAACGAAGTGTATCCACGATGTCTAGACTGCCAAGAAGGAAGACTAATATGCTGTAGCTATATTTCCATGTAATATGTGATTCTTGGAATTTTTGTTTCTTACTAGTTATGTCAACTAAGGCGAGACCTTTTTGGGTAGAAGAGGGAATCACATGAATGCAATAGGGGCAAAACTTCGGCTATTCTTTCTCCACCGAAAGTAACTGCTAAAAACCATTAAGTGGTAGGAGAACCTCAGGATTTCTGTACCTAATGCATTAAGTGAGCAATATATGCCATCCAAAGGAGGGAGTAGTAGTGCTGTATAAATTAATATTTATCTCTTTCATTTCACCATGAGACCAGTGTAGCAGAAATCAGTCATAAATATTCAGTAGTTTTCAGCACTGAAGCTCCAGGTTTCAATACAGTTTTTAAACAAAAGATACATTGAAATATATAGAACAGTTACTAAATAGTCACGTAAAATGGTGCTGCTCCTCACAGAAGTATTTTAACTGTTTACATTTTATATTTACAGAATGATTTATGTATAACTGACTTAAGTTTATGTATGAGTTAATCATTCAGAATTTATTCCTTTGGAAAATGCGGATTTTTAGTGAAGCTAGGCTGTATAATTGATTGCCTTGTGTAGATGCATATTTTGTGTAGTGAATTAGAATGTGAAAAGGAATTTAAATAAGTAATGCTCACAAAAATGAGTGTGAAAAATACAGAAGTCTTGCCAGGCACAGAGCATGAGCAAATAATGTAACTGGCTCCAGAGGTCATCCAGGAATGACTGATGCCCTTCAGTGTGGTTCCTTCTGCTTGTTCAGTTAAATAGGTATCTCTTGAAGTTCTAATTGAAAGAGGAAAATTTGTCTTTGTAGTAAGTTTCAGAAAAACAGAAGTGATAGTAATGCTTTCAATATCTAACATGTCTTTTTAAAAAATATACAGGCTTACAAGGAATGGTAATGTCTCAAAGATGACTAAATTGATAAACTGCACAGTTGTTTTCCTGGCCTGGCTAGACTGCTGGTAAGTGCTGTGTGTGTGTAATTTTGCTTTCCTCACTTGTATCTAATATTTTAATATTGCCTTTCTAAACGACATTTGTTAAGGCGATTATTTTTACAGGATCCTGCTAAATTGTATATTACCTCAGAATGGGCAGGACATATTTGGATTCATCTAGCACTGGAACATAGAAAATCTGCTCAAGTTGAACAGAGAGCAACAAAGCAGTCTATTTTGTAATTTTTTTATCAAAGTTTAAGCTGTGAATTAAGCCAAAATTTTTGGTCGTAAAACAATACTCCCTTGTTACATAGGGTCAAATAATATTCTGGTCAACCCAGTGTAATGAAGTTAAGACTGACAAAATCATCTTATGATGCCTGTAAGTGCTGTTAAGAACAGAATTTAGTAAATATAACTCGTATTTAAATTTATTTTGGACCCCTGTGGATTGCAGGGGTGATTGAAATATTTTGAAACATTACAATAATTTTTGCTATCGCTTTCCAGTGCCCTAAAGAAAAATGATTTTTAAAATTAATATTGAGTTAAACAGTTACTAAACTTTTACCATGATGTGCTATGAATAGTAACTTCACTGAGTTCCTAAGCTTTAAGAAGAATTGAGCTTTTCTTCTTTTAAGGTAGGATTAGTGAATGGGTAGAACCGTCCATTGCAACCCATGGCAGTGTGAGTGAGCTGTGTTTAAAGGGATTATTTCAGTAAGGTCAGAGCTTTACCTGTGGGAACCCACAGTTCATTTTTGGCACCATCTCCATAGCAGTGGTGCGTGCTTTTTTTTTATTTCCAGTTGTTTGCATTTTAGGCAAATTAAAGTGATGAAAAATTTCAAATACCAGAAAATCAGATTCAGTAGCCAAATTATCATAACAACCTTCTAGTCTTAATTTCCCTTTTTATTTATTGAAATATAAAATTATTTCAGAGATAATTGTACACTGCCACAGATAGAAATCAAAAGGGGTCGATGTCAGCTGTCATCTATTGTTATGTTGTTAGATCATATGCTATTTAATACAATGTACAATTTTATTCTTGAAGTATTATTAAGATTTTTTAGTCTATAATTCCAAAATCTTCTCATGACAACAAACTTCACTAAAGTGCATGCAACTTTCTTTTTCGTGGGCTGTTCCAACCTATTAGGAGTTGGGAGGGATTGAAGTACAGTAAGGTGTCTGATTTCTTATGTCAGGTAAGGTTAAAAGTTGGGCAATAATAACAGGATTAATTTTCACCTTCTCTGGTTGGAGCTGCAGCCCGCATCAAGGATAAAGTGGCTCAACTCCTTTTGGAGGCTTTTCAAGGATTTGAAGTACAAGTCGGGGGCAAATAAGTACCGTCACTGTATGCTGCACTTGCGTTCCGCGAAGTCTTTTGTTGATGCAAGACAGTAGAGCCAGAATTGAGGTTTTTGTGTGTTCACGTGTGAGAAGCTGGACCCATCAGTTGAACAACCTTAGACCTGCTGACTGATGAGGTCACCTCTATTGCATTTATTCTGCTAAGCTGAACAGACATGGCACTTCTCCATATGTAGGTGCTGTGTGGGTTGGTTCTTTCAGTTTTGAACAACATTGCTATGCCATATGCAGTAGTATCTTTCTGGATAGGAATTCCAGCTATGTACAATGATAATACCAGCATAAATTGTTGGATAAGCATGCCGCTCTGCCAACACACAGGTGTGAATCCTGGGGAGGATACAGTGAGCTGTATTTGAGGTGGTTGTGGCAATAGCACCCTCTACTGCCTCAGTCACCAAGTAGGTAGGTGTTACTGATGTGGGTTTTTTTTATGGAAAATGGTTTCTCTGAACACAGGCTGTTTTGTTAGAGAGCAAAAATTAAGCACCTTGACAGGCATTTGCATGAGTATAATACTCTGTATTGATGTATATGGCATTCATCTCAACACTGCATAGAAAAATGATCAAAAAGCTAGTACAGGAGGATAGTTCCTACCCAGGCAGTAATCCAAAGTGTATGACATTAAATGTTTCTCGATTAAGATTGTGGGGAAAAGGGGACGATATCGTTCAGCTTAGACTTCATCTTACTGTTTTAAGTTGCTAAGGGAAGTGGATTACTGTTTCTAGATGTGTTTTTATCTACCATTGACAGCAGCTTGTCTATGCTGTTACATTTTATGTTCCTATCATGGTTTTGGTTCTTACATACTTAGTTTGAGGACTGGAGTTGAAGGAGAGCTATCTGTGATTTTTCAGTAGGATTAGAAAGAGGATTTTAATGAAGAAATCTGATGAGACTTTACTGCCTACCCAAATTTTCAATTAATTTAATTTATTCTCAGCTAAGGGCACTGGCTAAAAATGGTATTTTAAGTCATCTCTTTGACTCCCATCTCCTCTTCTTTAGATATCTTTGCATTACAGAAATGTGTTATGAGTCAGATCACGTTGTGTTTCTACTTCTGCAGTTAAAAATTTAAGCTAGATTTTCTTGATCTACCTCACACAAACTTTCTACGTTTCTTAAGTAAGCAAAGCTAACCCTTGGTATTGGAACTACACTGAATGTGAATAGAAAAATACACTTCCTTTAGAAAAATAAACCTATTGGCCAATGTTGAGACAATATCAGTAGCTATGTTTCTTATATATTTCACGTAAGATGTTCATGTGTAATATATAGCTTGTGTACAATAATGTACATCTAGAATATTGTGTTAGCTGTAAATTGGTGATTTTATTATTGTAGTCTGGTTTTGTAGGTAAAAATAGCTTACTAGTAATGTCAGTTCATCCTTTACATTTTACAAAAGGAATAATTCTTGGTAAGCTTTGCATACAGATGAATTACTTTTGTAGGCCCTATATCTAGTCTATTTTTGAGAGTTCTTTAACTTTTATTACTAAAGTTGAGAAAAAAACCCTAATTATTGTGATCATTCCTTCTGCCCCGTTTAAAGTATATGCTTAATTTTATTTTGTCCCAAGAAATATGAAGGGGAAGATACACCATTAAAAATACTGGGGAAAACTGTAATTTTTTTTTCTTCCCCACATTGATACCTTTTTCCTGCTTTTTCTTTACTCCCTCCAAATAAGCTGTTGATGGGGCATTACTGAGAACATTGTGGGGTTTTTAATCATGCCATAGCTCATTACATGTGCACCACTGGAATGTATACATTGTTATCTAGTATGTCAATTGGCTATAATGATATTTTAAATAAAAAAGGAAAAAAAAAAAAAGCTTGCCCACTATGCAATTAGTGTTTCTTTATTGATAGGCTGGAACGGATTTCACAGTAAGGCTGCAGTTGGAGTCTTATTAACATCAGTCCTTCCTGAGAATTCATCTGTTTGTAATGGTACTTTAAGTACTGTCTTGTGTGTGAGCTCAGTTGTGGGCAAAATGACATTTCTTTCATTTCTCCATTCCCATGGGCTTTGGATGTGCCACAGACTGTTACTACCAAGTGTGTTTGCGACTGCTGTGAATCTATTCTTACTTCCTTGCTGCCAACTGTAGCCGCCTTCTTTCCTGGAAACACAGCTGCTGCAGCTCCACATTGCAGGAGGTAAGCCATGGGAAGGCTTGCATAGGAAAGGAGGGCCCAGACTCTGTGCCCTCAGGAAAATCTTTCTCAAAACTGAGTCTCAGAGAAGCCTGAAGGAGCTAACTTGGGTGCTAGGACCACTTCCTGCAATGGCAGGTCTGCTGTGGGGCTAAATCCCAATGTAATGCATGTCATTGTCTTAATTTCCAGCAGGTTCTCAGTGGTTTTTTTGAACGAAGACTCCAGATGCCCTTGAGTTGCGTTTTTCTGTGAGCACATTGTCTTTGTGTATGTTTTTAAGGGACAGGTACTGTGACCACAGGCAGTGCAGTCAGCCTGCTTTGTTCATCTGGACCACCTATTTATTTGTGAGGTGCTTTTCTGAGCCTCACTGCATTCCTAGAAATGCTCTTTTGTATTTGCATATGTTAGCATAAAGTGCAGCTGATTCCAAGCAATATATTAATATAGAGCAAGGCCTGAGACAGTCTTTGCTCTACCAGGGAGCCGTGGAAACCTACGGAAGATATTTGTTATTCTGTAATGTTTTTTTTAGGCATACGCTTGTGTTTGGTTTCTTTCACTGAAAAGTTTTTACATTGGTAGGGACGTTCCAGGCTGGGAAGATTGCACAGGTAAAGCTATTGTAAAAATCTATCTGCCTGATTCCAGGAGCCTTTTGTAATGTCTTATTAATACTAACAAACCTATGTCTTGTAAAAGCTTGCTAAGACAGTTGGCACTTTAAAGTGGGGGCCATAATAAGCGAAAGGTCTGTAAAATAAGGCGTGCTCTCTCAGATCAATGGAGGTGGCAAATGAAGTGGTAGGAAAGAGAGCACAGACGTAGGAAACCATATATCATCTTCCTCAAATAAGGGCATAGTACTCCATGAGTTTGTGTACAACAGCACAAGTGTGTTTCTATTTCTTGCATAATTGCCCGTGATGGAAAGGAACATTACGCTTCTGTTGCTGTAGTTTAGAGTTAACATCCTACTGTAGTGTACTTCAGCCTGAATTATGTTGTTTGCAGCTTCCTCCAGGCTTTATTTACCGCAATGGATCATCTTCAAAGGAACCTGAAATTTATTCCTCGTGAAAAAGAGGAATAGATGTTGTTAGAGCACAACAGTCAAACAGGAAATGGTTAGTTCCATTAATCAGTTTGAATGGATACAGTTTTATTTGTGATACTGAAAAGAAGAATGATTTTTACCCTGGATGCCAGATTAAGATTATGTAGTACCACACATTTGAACAGATTATCCTACCCTGGAGCTGAACATTTGGGATATATGGGTTTTTTCCCCAGTTCTGCTATATTTAAGGATTACAAAGGTAATCTAGCATTCCAGCTGCATTTTATTTCACTGAGAGTTAGCCAGTAGTCCTGCTTAGTGCTTGTCTTGCATATTTGTTTTTCAGGCTCCCAGGCAGCATGGCTCAGTTCTTCAGTTTGTAGCATGTGACAGAACTAAAGAGAGTAGTCTGCATTTGATACACACAGGAGATAATGCAATATAGTCTAAGGGATGTGGGCTATCAGGATGGAGACAGCAAAAGGTACCCATGTTGGGGTTAGGAGTAAAAGAAGTCATTAAAATAACCTGGTTGCTTCTACTACTTGGATTGAATACTTCAGTAGAAACTCTCTTTTTACCGGTTCTGGTATTTGTTCTAATTGCAGAGTATTACTTACAACCCAGTCCAGGCTACTCTCTACTGTTAAGGTTTATTTTCTGATAACTGGCACAGTACTTACTTAACTCTACCTAACCCACTCTGCTGTTCCAGCTCCAAGTCATTGTTACAACAGTTGCTTCTCACGTTATGCATCTTAATGCTGCTGTTTTAAACAGACCATCATCTGCCTTTGCAAGATCGCTTGTGACTATCAGTACTAATTTGGATGGGAGGGGCGGGGGGGGGGGGCAGAACATGACATGACATAACAGTGAGGGTGCTGCTGCCTGCAGGTGGCAGGATGCTCCTGTTGAACAATCAGGCACCTGCCACACTGCCTCACATCAGGGACAGTGAGGAATCCAGCACAGTTGGATATTCTGTGAAGAAGGGAAAATGTTTCCAGATAATTGAATTAACCTATCCACATGGCTTACTCTACCACCTTGGCTGACTTGTCTCAACTAGGTTATAATGTTTCTTTTTGCTCACTTTAAATGGTTTACATTTCTATAGAAAGGAGACGCATTACAGTGAGGTAAAACCAAGTTACCTTCTAGATGCTTAAATTCTGGAATACGTGGATATCTGTGAGATGATGAGAAAGTCAAATGACAGGTATACAATCTGCTGGTACATAAAAAAGCCCATACTAAGGTTATTTCCAGGCAATGAGTTATATTATTCTCTAGTAAGAAAAGACAGATTCAGGTAATTTTTTGAAAATATTTAAATAAAGCAAGCACTTTCACTACAATCTATACTGTCCCTTTAGCCAGTTCATGTCATGGCAGTTTTACATTGAAAATCTTTATCTTATGAGACTTACAAGCTGCCTTAGCTGTCAAAGATACCTGCCAAGAAAGAGTGAACAGTGCTATGAGTGCTGTGCTGGCAAGCAGAGTTCAAGTTTGAGCTGGTGAAACAATTTTCTGCATGCAGGCTCTGTGTGGCTCAGAGCACTGCAAATGTTGCACAGAACTTCTCAAAGAAGTCCCTTGAAGTCATAGTCAGCCCTGACAGGTAGTTAGTTACCAGAAATTACAACTTCATTCTAATGATTTTAGGGTGGATTTTTTTTGGTAGAAGTAATGACCTTACTCTGCTGGGTTGTTTGAAATACTCTTCCTGTCCCTTCCTCTCCCCTTGAACTAACAAAAAAAATCTACTGGTATAAGAAATGTTACAAGGCAGCTAAGTGTAATTTGTCCTGGGAAGGTTAAAGATAGATCCTCTGCTAATTACACTGATTTATCTTACCATAGGTTTTGCTATTAAAATTGTATAGATAAAAAAATTCTCTGTAGTTGGATGTGTTTTGATGATAAGAATCTATCTCCTCCTACCTTGACGTCTGATCAGTATATGTTGACTCATATTTTTTTTCTTGCAGCTAATACTGCTCTATTTTTTGGCTCAAAACCCTCCAGATACCTGGGGCAAAATATGCATATTTAAAGTTCCATGGAGTTTGTGTGGCCAATCTGATTATTAATCATATACTGTTTAATAAGTTGCATTTCTGTGAAACACTGGAACTGTTTGGTGGGTAAGGAACAATTTTAGTGAATTGTCAAGATTTTGGTATTTTCAGCTTTTTTTTGTAGACTTTGTTTTCACATTATCCTCATAAAATAATGCCACTTCAAGGAATGAGAAATTTGGACAAACTTTATGTAGGCAGTGGGGTGAAAAAACACCTCATTAAATCCATATGCTAAATCACATTGAATGTGGTGACATACTGGAACTGCCATTTTCCCAAGTGCAAGTGTAGGAGGCCCTCAGGTCCCAGGCTCTACCTGTCCATCAGTTCTGGCCATCCCACCCACCTTGCAGGACTTTCCACTGTCCTTGAGCCAACAAAAGGGCAGCGCAATGAGTCTAAAGATGGCAGCAGTATGGCTATGGAAAACAGTGTCTTTTGATTTGTGGATAAAAAGGGTGCCCACTCTTTCTTGGCAATCTGACATAAAACTTTCAAGAATTATGTTTAGCAGTCTTTCCCAGCTGGCCCAAATACTACAGCACATGTAAAGACTAACAGAGCAAGTGTCACTGAAAGCACAATCACTGTAGAATTACTCATGATACATGAGTAGCTCAGAATAAAATGTGCATTTTCCCTGGTTTTGCCAGAAATAGAATTTTCTGTGCTGTACTTCAGCTTGTTCTACTTGGAGACTTTAGCACTTTGACTCCCAGTTAAACATCCTAATGTTGAAAAAAAATCTTCCATTTCCTTCTGCAGGATATGATTTCTGTTCTCAGCATCTTCACGAGCACGTTCAGAATTCCTCAGCTTTATCTCCAGCATCGTGTATTTCTTTCGTTCTTGGTCCAGTTCTTCTTCTAACCTAGCCACTTGTTTCCTCAGGCCTGCACTTGTTTCTTCAATTCTTAAAACCAAAGAAGAGAGAGAGAGAGGGAGGGGGAGAAAAATAGTTTTAAGTGGCTGGATAAATAGCTATAATAAATGAAATACAAGTTGTTCCACTTAGAGCTAAAATATCTTCATTCTAAGACTAAGTTTTAAAGGAGTGCACTAGTTGCTGTTTCATTAATGTTGAGTTTAAGGGAAAGACTCCTTGAACTCTGGAGCCTCCTCTATTTGTATCTTGAGAAAATATACTAGAGGCTTACTTTTGGGCAACAGACTGAATGCCTCTTCAGGCTGAGTTCAAATACATAATTCCAAAATAATCTTTTAACCTGTTTTCATCCTGATACTGTGTTTCACTATATGGATATCCAGTACAAAGGAACATCCTTGGAGGTTAGGTAGTCAGGAGGCCACAGTCTTTCCTCATCATCCATTTTATGGTATTTTCTGTAAAGTTTGTAACTGACATTGGGGCAGGGGAATAAAACATGTCCATACTTTACAAGATTTTACAAAACCCAACATTTCAAATGAGGAAGAACCTGAAGAACAGACCTTACATTCATATGTGCACAAAGCTCTAATTCAGGACTCAGAGCTTTTTTCTAAGGAGGTTAAAGAGCAAGTTTGTTTTGTTTGTTTGTTTTTATTTGAAACAAGCACAGAAGACACATCCCTTGCTGTCCTCCCCATCATGTTTCCTAAGCGCAAGACAGAGTAGTCGTGTTAATACAGAGAAGGGGGTATATCCAGATAGGAATTTCTGATCATTAGAATATTCAGAAAGGGTGATTTAAAAAATTAGACTTTTCCTTGGAAAAGCATCTCATCTCTAACTTAAAAGAAAAATAAACCCACACCAAAATCAGCAGCACCTCTTCTTTGATCAGTATAACACCCAACTGTGAAGCAGGGGTGCCTGGCTTCCCTATGAAACTGTGAATGGGCTATTTTTAGACAAGGTAAATGACACTCAACAAAGCCATGCTACGGACTCCACAATAACAACAACAGAAATAATAAAGACAATGGGATCTTTGTGACAGTCCCAGAAGGGTCTGAATTCCATTTTATGACAACTACAAGGCAACTATGCAGGTATGTAGTGCATCATCTTAAACTGTTCCTTCACATACAGCTAAGGATGGCAGTACAATCATAATCACAACTTCCAAAGCAAATTATAAAGTCACACAAAGGCACACTTAACCACCAGGTCCAGCAGACCAACAGCTGTAGAGTGAACAGAAATGTGTACTATGTCTGCAGAAAATTGCCCATCAATGAGGCAGAATTTTATCATGCAGCTGTCTCCTGTAATAGAAGAGGCCTTTTCTGAAGCTAGGAGGGTTACCCACAAGCACATACCTTTTAAAACAAGTTTTGTTACATCCTACAGCTGAGTTACCACTTAGGTTTTTCCACCACAAAGTTTAGGGGTCAGCTACAGCAGCCTAGACTGTCCATGTTCTGAATTACATACGGTCACAGTACTTCCTGCTTTTCTACGTTCACAGCATAATGGTCCTCTCCAAGATACTTCTAGATTCTTAAAAGAGTCCCAGGTGGTAAATGTGAATTACTAAAACTCAACATATAATGTCTGATAATTATACTAACCTCGAGGGAGAAATGCTCTGGAACAGACTGGTTACTTTCCTCCCTCCAACTAAGAGAGAGAAAATGGGCAGTTGATGATGATAACTAACAGCTTTTCCATCAGCAAGTGTTACTTACCACTGCCTCAGGCAGGTACTGACTCCGCTTTCCCTCCGTTTGTGTATGTGCCAAGAAAAAGCTCATATTCCTTCATTAAAACATGCCCTGCTACACACACTGAGTTCTACAAACCACACAAGTACATATACAGTTGTGAAGGAGCTAATTATTACTTTTGGGGACTAAATTATCATCAATAAAATAAAGTTGGTGAGGCAGCCTAAAGTTTTCCTGCTAAGCAGCCTCCCTTCTTTGCTAGTTAGCTCCTGTCTTTGCACAGGACCAGACTTTCATGAACTCAAAAGCACATATTTTTGTGCATGTAAATTGCTGCAGATGTAGTAAAGACATTCAAGAATTTTTGAGAGCTGAAAAACTTGGCTTGAAATTCTTAGACTTGACAGCACGATCCTTCAGGCTGTAATCCTGAACAGCTGGAGTCATCCTGTTTAATACAAAAAGGCACTGATTGCATCTTGCCTGGTTTTATGAAACTATTAGTTCATTATACATTTTTTTCTCTTAGCTACTTTGCCCTGTGAGACCTGGCGAATTTATAGCCCTCCCCTCCAGCCACAGTGCTCTCTGTTTCCGTGCAGCTGAAGGGGAAAGGCAGGTGTTTGTTACAGCTGAAGCAGCTGAAACTGCTCAACAGCTGGAATGAAGAACGGGTCTTCCTAAATGTCCATGATGTAAACAGCTGAAGGCCCTGGAACAGTTGTACTGATAAGAGGTGGAAAGCCATCTCTGCCCCCAGGCAGCAGGTAAAAATGTGCAAATACACATTTCCAGGTTTTGCAGCCTGATCTCCTTTCTGTTTTATTATTCTGTACCCCTGCAACAAGGCTTGCCAGGGCAGCTCTGCAGCATTAGAAGGCAAGGCATGTACCCTCATTGCCCTGCCATTCTGCATCAGTAGGGCATCACATAAGCCATGAGCTACCATCCTCATTCACAGACCTTTAACAACACATCATACTAGTAATTGGTGGCCTCATCAGCTCTTCTATGTGGAAAGCAACAGGGCAGGAGTCAGATTTTCTCCCACTCATTGATGTTAGATGGGAACTGAAACTGCTACATGGCCTGATTCTCCTTCCAGTTTCACATACCAATGCAGTAGAATGCAAGAGGCAGAAGGAAGGCTGCAGAAGCTGACAAACTACCTCCACAGGAAATTATAAAACAAAGCAGGATGGTAGCAAGTGAAATTCCTACCTCAACAGCCAGCCCACTGGAAGTTACAGTTCAGATAAATTTTTGAGAAATTACTTTTAACAAGAGATGCAACAAACGTAGCCTAAAGCTGTGCAATACAGTCCCAAGTCATATATGCTTTTGGTACCCTGTTTGGGTCACTGATTGTAAGTTAAGTCATGTAAATCCTACCAGAGTTTTAATAGTTGAAGGAGTATAACATGAACACCTTAACACACATTAAAAGCTGAGAACTCAACTATTATTAAAAAATGGGACCACAGCCCTTCTTCTGTGCAAAGTACCAGTGCTGCTGAGCCCAGGCCGGTGACGATTCTTCTGTATTATGGTGTGCAATTCTGCGTATTGCGTATGGCTCTGTATTAAACTATATCTAATTCCTTTAAGCAACAGTATTTCACGTGACTATTTTGCCTTAAAGTCATTCTATTAAGCATACTCATAAAACCTAAAATACTCACACAAATGAATAAATACTACTTACTATTGACACTCCCTACAGACCCTGCCCTCACACACCTCTCTCATGAAAACTGAGAGAAACTTTTCTGAGCACAGATCTAAAGCACAGCACCAGCAGTTGCAGTTGTGCAAGTAAACTTCAGAGAGGGCAAAGAACTACACAGTTCGCAGTATCTGCTGTTCAAAGCAGCACCTTGCTGCAACCTCACGTCAGTGGCTGGCCATATGAGCAAAGGACTACTACAAGTACATCAAAAATCAAAAGCAAGGTTTATCGAATTTTAAAACAAAAGGGCTGCTGAAAAAGTTGTAGCTGAGATGTAGCCCCAACACCACCACAAAAAAGAAAGCCCAACGAACCAGAGAATAGTCAAGATCAGTTTCCTGAAGAATGTTTCTGTTGAAAAAAGCAGCAAGAAGCACTCAATTTCAGACTGACTTAGTACAAATCTCAGCACCTGCACAGACCAACAGAGTTCCTTGTTGAGGTCTGACCACCCTGGGGCCCAATCCCTCCCTCCCTCCAAGATGTTTGCTTTGCTGTGTCTCCCAGGATACTAACAAAAAGCAGACTTTGGCATTACCTGTACAGTTCTGATTTCCAGTGAACAAAGTGTGAAATATTGCAGTTCCCTGTGTGACAGAAATCCCATTTTTTAAATCCTCTCTTAGCTCAGAGAGAGAAAAGTTGGATTCAGAGAGCAGTGAGGAAAGAGTAGCATCAAATCTGCTGTCTCCCAAACCAAAGCTCCAGGTTTGAGAACCTGACATGCTTGGTAGCCCACACTCATGTTCAAACAGGGGTAATGCTGACAGATTACTGCCTTGTCCCCCCTACAGATGACATTACCTTTTGATACTAGTCTCATACTCAGTCCTCTGTTTGCTCAGTTCAGTCTTTAGCTCCAGCACCAAGCTCTGTAAGGCCCTTGAGCATTTGACAGAGTCTCTGGAAGCTGCAGCCAGGTTGCTTTGTTCACTGCTGCTGCTGCAGCATGCTTCAAACCTGTCAATGCTGTTCTCCAGATCTGCAGTCTTGACCTCACTGTGTGACAGTGAGCCCTGAGTTATCCACTCAGTTTTGAGGGAGCTTAAAGCAGAAGAGTCACTGGCCCGGCAGGCTGGGCAGCTGCTGACTGAGTCCATCATGGAGATTTCACATGATGATGTAGACCATGTGGTGCTGCTAAGGGAAAGGCTGGACGAAGGGACATTGTCATAAGTAGAGAGTCTCTGGGAAGAACATGAGTCTTTAACTCGTTCCCCAGAGGCTGTCCGACGATGGCCTCGGAGGGAGTAGAGTCCATTCATTAACCAGTTCCCACTGGAGGAGAGGTTGGGGATATCTAGGGATGAACTGCCCAGCTTTGGACTCACAGACCGTGCTCCCTGCTGGCGGAAGGAGTATTTCCATGGAGGCAGCGTCTGCGCTCTTTTATTGGGGCTGGTAGCAGGCTGAGTCAATTTGCCACTGTGCTCTGAAGGAGTGTTTTTCACCACAGGACCAGGAGTGGCATCAAGTGGCACAGCATTGATAGAAGGCAAATCAGCAGGGCTGGGAACGTAGTTCTCTGACCTGCTGTCCTCCCCGTCCTCCTCAGAGATCCACTCCACGGTACTGCGTTGACGCACAGGTCTAGTTTCCAGCTGGCTCCCTGGCACATCTACCTGAGGAACAGCAAAGATTCGCCCTTGTTCACTTATCAACACTGTCATCAGGTGCTGAACTAGTGAGGTGCCTGTGGGGACAAAACAAAGGCGGGCAGTTGGCAAGACATGGAAGACCTCAGACATGCACTGCAATGGGTTCACACAAACAACTGCTCTGGGCCTTTCTGTACAGGACTGCAAGGGACAGGAATCATTCCCTTTGCTGGAAATAGGGACCGTGAAGAATGCAGGTGTCAGTCCTGCTCATAAGTGTAGCTGAGTAGCAAAGTACAAATGATCACTAGCAATGATTAAGAAATTGCCAAGCTTAAGGACACCTTTGAAGTTGACAGAGGACGACACCTGGAAAACAGGGCATATCTGTACCACACCAAGGCATGGGATTCAGAGCCAGCATCAGTCTTGGTGTTTGCATCCCTTGCAGGACAGCGTAGACCTGTGCAGAGATGCATGCCGGATCCTGAACACACTAGCTTATTTGCTGAGGTGGAGCACCTCTCTGTCCAGCTTCCAAAACCAGCAGGTTTCTACAACTATGTTGCACACAGTTTCATAGTCTTAAGTAGCCCAGACCTAGTTGAAAAATGAGAAATTGCAGCTCAAGCCTTTGCTGTACTCAGTGTATAGAGAAACTTGCAGAAAAGTATGGTCTCTGTATGACATATGCACTTGCAGAAGGTGTACAGCAAGTACTTGCAATTATTTAAGTCCACAGAAAAGAGCTGTCACTGTTTTCTAGTAGTGGAGTAAACCATTATGAACTAATAAAGAACACCACTTACTAAACTTATTAGAAAGCACTTTCTACAAAAGAGGAAAACCTTAAAGGGAGCAAAGATGTAATTCTATCTTTAAGCATTGTCTGAAATAAAGAATAAGACTAACATACTCAGGGGTTCAAGATAGGAGCCTGAATCGTATAATGAGGTTTTCACCTGATAGCAAGAGGTGCAGAGCTCACCTACAATTTCTGTCTGTGAATGCAGGTAGAGGAATAAACCTCTCTGGAGATAAGGGCATTCCTAACAATATAGCTGTCAAACTCCAGATATTTCTACTTGAAATTCATGGTTTAAATTTGAAGAGAGATACAATTAAAATGCTTTTTGTTAAGAACTGGCAGCAATATTTTTCTGTATCAGTTGATTTAGCAGATCCATCTTACCCTGAAGCTAAAAAAAAAAAATTGAGAGTCTTTCCCCTTCTTTATTATTTTTATTTAACCAGTCTTCTATCCTCAACTAGCAATACAACAAAACATTGTCATTGCTGTTGCTTGTGAGTATAATGATTAAATCTAAAAATCCGTCACTGCATCTCCGTTTTTCTACAGTTCAGGTCTGTGGAAATAAAGAATTCCAAGTCAGATCACTGTAATGTTTGTATATAATGGTTTAGGAAAGACCATGAGACCACAGTATCTGAGGCACCGATGCACCTACACACAGTACAAGCACCTCTGCCATCAGATGGACTGCATAATGAAATGCCTGAGGTGAACTGAACCCAAACTTGTCATTTGTACCAACTGAACAAAAAATATGCTGTTGGGCAAGGCTGTGAGAGTCTTATCAATACTGGCCAGCTGGCCTGTAGAGGAAGTGACAGCATCACACAACAGATTGATGTTTCAGCTATTCCCACTTTTGTAATATTGGATAATCCAGCATGTTGGGATGAAGCATCACCAAAAAAAAAAAAACCCAACCAAAAAAACTCCAGCACTTCTTTTTCTCCTTCCCACATTTTTGTACCTTTGAGGAGGTCTCAAATCTACCCTTAATAAGGTGTGTGGCAGGCTTATGTCCCTGAACAACTATAGTATGTCAGGCCACAGACTGATGTCGGTCTGTTACCTTACAGTGAGAGTTGCCATTTGTGGGGCACACATCTGCAGTGCCTTTCAGTGGTTACTTATGCAAAGCTAAAGGCACTGCTGCTGCTAAGACATGATAATGATGGTATTCTGTGAAGGATTTCCATCATGCAGAGCACCACATCAGCTGTCCCCTACAGCTAGGGAGCACTGCCAGGGCTAAGTTCAGACTTCCTGGGTACAGCATCTCCATCTGTGCCTAATGCTGGATGAAGCCACCAATTCATTTTGTAGGCTTGCCAAGATCCCACAAAACTTGATGTGAAGACCCCACTAAAACTTGCACCACAGTAGTTGTGCTCCAGTGCCACCTGGGAGAGGGGCTGGATCCCAGCCCTAGTGTCAGCCAGAAAGAAATCATGCCCTGGGCATTTTCTGACCCATATGGAGGCAGATAATTTTCAAGCTTCAGATTTTTACGTCCAATATTAACAGCAATTTTCAACTTATTCCTTGGATTCTGAGGATTTCTGACCCATACGCAGCCTACGTAGAAGACACTTCTAAGACACCTAGTTATAGCCATCATGGCATAGCAAAACCTAAAGTACCTCTTTCATTGTGGACTGGATGTCCTTTCCAGGGAGCTGTCTAACCACTGAAAAGGACCAATACTAAAGGATAGCAGTTTGGTACTTAAACATGGTCCTTCTAAAGAACTTTTGAGCTTTCATTTTAGCAGTGGGTTAAAAAAGAGTTTCATGTAATAAGTTACAACTGGGCAGAGGTATCTCCATGCGGTGGAGAGGAGATACACTCCCAGGCCAGTGGTAGTGATGAGTGGGATAACAGAGGGCAAACAGTATCCCCTCACAGGCACTGATGAAATAGATTGCTTGACTTGTTGCTGACTACAGCAGTCAAGTGATATAGCTACCAGAAATGTATGACTTGCAATATATTCTTACAGCTCTTAACACAGGTGTTATCTCACAAGAGTGGCACCTACCTTCCATCATGGTCACTGGATCTTCCATTTTGGGCCGTAATATATTTGGTCCAAATACTGTAGCCAGGTTCTGGACGCTCATCTTATTAATGCTGGAGTGAGCTTGAACTTCATCAAGGAACCTTGAAAAGTCACCCCAGAAATATCAAAGGAAGAGAGGAATAATAAATAAGTCACTTCTCAGACTGTAGGCATTCCGAGGCACAGTTTTGTCCGGTATTTGTAAAATCCTGATATCTGAAATGCTTCTAGGGACTAATGCATCTTAGACACTCAGTAGTAACCCCAGGTCCCTCCAAGTATATGAACAAGACAGGACAGGATCGGTTCTGCCAAAAGTAGCAGTCTACCAGGGATCCAGCCTTCTACAGCATATGAAAAGATAGATTTTCACATTTTTATAGGAATTATCTAGTTACACAGATTGACTTCTGCCAGTTTTCCCTTACAGATAAAACAGAAGTAAAAAGACATTTCAGTCATCTCCATGTCTCAGAACTAGCAGCCTGTGGAAAGAACTTTGTGGCTTGAATCTAACAAAATACAGAAAAAGAGGTAGCCAAATGCTTCTTGTGAATGCACCAGCTAGGTAAACATCGACACAAGAAAAAGTCAAAGATAGCACATGAAGAAATCCAGAAAGACTGGCTATCCATAGGTGTAAGGTGGAAATCAGTCTCTAACAGTTAAGGTTTTTGTAATTTGGAACAGCCTCTCAATAGGAGTTGTGGTAAAAGAAATGCTGGAACAAACACCTAAATAGCTTGTACATAATTAGCCAAGTTGTAAAAAGGACTATATGACATGCAAACCTGCAACAGCGGGAAATAGGACTCAGTGGCTTAAAAAATGAACAGTCCCACTCTGTCTGTACTCTGTTTCCTAAACAATTGTTAAATTTTGGATGATTGGATGGGTTTTGGCAGGGAAAAAGTTTCCTTGTCATTCTGCACTACTTAGCAAATTTTTAAATGGTTCTACTTGCACCATGACGTTTCTAGGCACTCATTTCTTCTGTGGCTTTGGCCTGTGACAGACATTGTGCTGAGACCCAAGATACCTGAGTTTTCTTCACTATGTCAGAAGGAAACTCTACTTGTCTTTCCTCTCCTCAGTTCTTCACTTAGAAACAAGTATAATGATATTCCCCTGCCCCAGCCATTCATGTTTTGATGTTCCTAGATATTAAAACAAATGGCTATAGAAGCACAGTGAGGCAAAATACATGTTTAAAAGGATTTTTAAAATACATTTCAGAAATTCTACTTGAGTAAGTCAGTGTTTATGCCTACTGCCTGCTCCAGATGTGCAAATCTCACTGGTCATGAGGGGACTAACTACCACAGAGACTAGAATACAACATAAAGTTCACTACATTGTATCTAGGGAAACAGTCCATTCCAGCTCCCAAAACACGTCCTAGTTCACTTTACAAAAACCGAGAGAGTCGGCAGAGGGATGAGAGTGACAAGGCTGTGAAGTCCCTGGTATAGCAAGAGCAAGCCACTCCCAACCCCACTTCCAAACCAGAGCTGGGACCAGACTGGCTTATTCTGACTGCATCTGCTACTCAGCTTGTGTCTAAATCTTCCAAGCATACAGTACCTGAAAAAGGTGCCTTTTTTTACTGGTCTTTAAGTGCTTCTGAAATAAACAATCTAATATATTAGTATCATTCATGCCTGCTGCCAAGGCTCTGGATGACAGCAATTTGCTTGGCTGATGCTCTTGGATAAACCAAGAACTTCCTTCAGTCAGGCTGCACATTCACCTCCACATTTTATAAGAGTAGTAACTTACATGTAAATGATGTCTGAATATTCATACTTTCACAGTAAATTGTTTGCATGTAAGACTAAGCCTCACAAAATTTAGTGACTTTTCCAAGTGTTAATTACTTTCACTTACTTGCATATGTATTTGAGGAGGTTGTAGTTGGCTTGGGGCAAGTTTTTCACCTGTTTAACCAGTTCCTGGGTACCCTGAGGGACAGAAAAAACAAGAAAGGAGAGCTATTAGTATAATTGATGCAAAGCAGACATGACTTTCCTTCAGTGCTACAAAGTCACTCTTTCTGTGAACAACAGATGATAACACAAGAAGACTTTGCTTTAAAAAAGGTATCATCCACTGTCTGGTACCTTACCAAAACTCAATGTCCAGAGCTTGATTCAGTTCTCAAAGTCAGTGGAAATCCTCCTGTCAACTTTAGCATTTGCTGTAGAAGTGTTAAATTACTGAGGCCTGCTCATCCTCAAAGCCTGCTCACTGGCTTTGGTGCAAATGTGCCTTTTCAGCATCTGCCCTATTTGAAACTTTGGGGCACTGAGCATTTTATAAATACACTGAATTCATGAGCAGAGGACTGTTTTTTATTAAAGAAATGAAACAACATTCCAACTCAACTACCTCCTTTTTAACTCCATCTGCAGTCAGTCAATCTGAGTTGTGACATACTTCCTCATAAAATTTTTCTTTACATTAAAATGTAAGATGAGACACCTGTTGGAGGAATGACTTAAAGCCCTGAAGCTACTTAAATCACCTAATGAAAACCTCTGAATCAGAAGGCTATTGTCCTTCCACAATCTCAAGCATCATTTGCTTGTTCCTGTCAATGTTGCAGTTGCCCTGGAAATTGGCTTATTTTTTGACACAACTAAACCTTTTGTGGGAAAATAGATACACATTTGGGAAGAGTGATACATGCTAATTAATGATGGAGGGCTGTTAACTAATAATGGAGAAATTCCAGAAGCAGCCTGTTTCAAGCCAAAGAAGTGCAGTTAGACATTCATTTCAAGCTTTCCTTAATTTATTAAGAGCTCTTAGGGAGGAAAGTCTGTTGGATAGCATTTTGCAAGATCTTCCTGATTTCTCTAGACCAGACAAGTCAGAAATATCTGCAGAGCAGTCTGTATTCATACCTCCATCCTTAACATCTGGAACACTTTTTTATTTTATATGTCCCGGCACAAAAAAGTTCTCTAATAAAAACTTGAAACTTAAAAAATAATTATTAAAAGCAATAATTCCTTTTTAATTCTTTATCTTAAAAATTATGGTGGTTTAACAGTGACAACAATGGAGACAACAATAAAAAACCAGTCACTTATGAAAATCTTGATTCTCTTTTTTATGCTTTTGCAGATTTTTGAATCAAGGACAGCTGCTGCTGATGTGGAGGTTAAGATCAATTTTTCAGGTCACCCAGCTTTCAAGTGAGGAGTTTGAAGTAGAAATAGGTAAGCTAACAGACCTAATTCCCTCTTGAATTTTGCTCTGTAAACCCAATTTACTTCAAACAAAGAAATCAGGATGTATTTGGCACTGTATTTCAAGTGCTCTGAGGGAAGATACCATGGCTCCACTGAAAGCAATAGGGGGCTTTGGAGCAGAAACAGTAGTTGTGAACAGCTGGAAACATGACCTAAAGTTACAAAATGTTACCTGAAAGAAAATAAGGTTCTAAAAATTTATCATCCATGCCCTGTCACAAAGAATCACAAAGGTGGTATTACACAGAGAATATCTTCATAAAGGCCAAATATTTGCCAGGTTAAAAAAAGCTTTCTCTCCTTCTCTGCCACAGATTTGTACCCACCAACCACCTGACCAACAGATGGCAGAAGGCTGAGCCTAGTAACACTGCAGTGGAAGTGTGAAGAAAACTGCTGCGTTTTTAATAAATAGCCCTGATCATGCTTATGGCTACAGCCTCGCAAGCAATAGAGGCATTGCACTGTCATTCATCATGGTATTTTGTAGTAATGACTCTCATCTCCTTGAAAATGCTGCATCTCAAATTTACCACAGATGCATGTTTTCCAAGGAGCGATCCCAAACCCAAAAATTTTTCAGTGTGTGTAACAGATCAGCACCAATTAGGAGCTTCTAGTTGGGCTGGAAATCTAGCAACACTTCAGATGTTCACCTAAAATCAGACCTCTCTTTAAAAACTCGAAGCCTCGTGCTTAGCCCACTGAACTACTGGGTGCATCTGTAGAATACAGGCAGCAGCGAAGGCTAAAATACTGTTATGTTAAGTCAGCTCACACTCAAATGAATTTTTAGACATTTGAAGATCTTTCATTCATTCTTACTCTAAAATTGCTTTTCACTTTCAATTCCTCCTCCCAACCAGTTTGGATCAAAATCAAATCTTTTTTAGTGCTAGAGTCCTGTTGAGATACCTGGAGGCTTCAGCACAACCCAAGGTCTCTGTCATGTTTCTGTTTGCATTCCAACACCAGAGATTAGTTGGGTGCAGAATGAAGATGAACAGATATCTGAATGAAAAATTGAAAGCTTAGGGCAGCGCTGAAGTTTTTTTTGCTGCAGATGGAGATTAGGCAAAGCTAACATCATAAAAATTCCTATCTATGGTCACAATGTAGCAGCATGAGATGCCAAAAACTTTATCTGAATGGCTATTATCTTAAGTAATTCATTTTTTTACTGGGGGCTGGGAGGGTACAAGACTAAAGCAAATTATATTTGGAGTCCAAAAGTCTCATTCAAAACTTCCAAGTGAAAAATGAAAACAAAACAGTACTTCAAATAAAACAATAGATTGCATTTTGTTTCCAAATACTTTTTCAAAATGAAACATTTTATTTTCAAGTGCCCTGCTTATCATTTTGTGTTAAAAAATTATTGTTTCAATGAAATTATATTTTTGAGCGAGGGGAATTGCCATATGAGGGGCTTTTAAAGCCCTACAGGCTGGGTATGTCTTTGTGCTACATTCTGCTCCATGTGCTACCATGCGCATGCAACCTCTCCACCCTTGCTGTGTGAAGTCCACCTTTCTGAAAAAGTAAACAGCCCTTGTTGAGGTTGAAGATTCTCCTGACCAAAAATAATAATTAAAAAGCTTATATTTACAACAACAGCTTAACAAGACAACTTTGTGCTATCAGCAGTACCGTATTTTGTACACATTCATTTTTACTACCTATTGCTCCTCATTGCCTTTCTAATCCAACAAGAATATTGTACTACAAGTCACTGGAGTCTGGCCTTGCTCGTGTGAAACCAACACAGATGTTGCTTTCCCAAACTGCTGCAGCCTGTGCAGGCAAAATCAGGCAAACTACGCAGTTAATAAGCTGAGCAGTGATATACGACTATATTTGCCTAACTTGGCAATGTCTCTACTCTTGTGCAACAGTACTTAATGGATTCAAAACTTCCCAGTCTGCATATCTTATGACCAGAACAACAACAGCTCCACTGCCTTAGAAATGCTGCTTTTTGTGAAATCAACCATTATGCCGACTGTGCCATAGTACCCTGCAGAGGTGTCTGAGTTGACTGAGGATAAGACAGAAAATGAGGAAGTTTTGAAGCTAGTAGACACATATCTGTACCTATTAAAAGACAAACTGACACGCTGACGTGGCTGTGTCCAGGACACAAAGGCATATTCATATGCTGTGTCATGCACAGAAATTTGCTTTCCCAGAGTTGGCTAGAGGATACATCATGCGAGTACAGATGGCAGCAAACTTGCCTTTTATCCACAAAAACATGGCATCACCAGGTATGCTTCGTTTGGTGCATGCAAACAAGCATCTTCCTATGGGCATCATAATGGACTGAATCTCCCCAGAGTATTCTGCCACTTGAACTAAAGATGAACCCTAGGCTCTCAGTAAAGGACAGTTTTTATGATCCCCATCAGAGACAAAGAACATGCTCTTGAGGCCACACACAGAAAAGTAATAGAAATGTGGACTGCAACTTAGAAGCCCTCAGGCCTTTGCTTCTTTAGCTGATAGTAGTAGCAACCCTTACAGCTTCTTTAAACCTCTGTTTTAGAGGGTGGCACAGTTCCACATGTGTTAGACCAGAGCAACATGCCTTTGCAGTCAGGAAAGAGCTCAGGCATCACCACAAGATGAACAATACAATTGAAACAGATCAACCAATTGTAATGTAAATTACCCTGCTCCTCCCAATCCGTGAATCAAAATTTCCATGATTGCCACAGACTTGGAGGTTTTTGTCAGCCCCTTCCCTTGCTTGGAAACCAAAGAGAGGAACATCATAAGAAAGTTCTGGCAAAGTACTCGTAGCACTTTTTTTCCCTGTTTTGGGATACTGTTACAGCCTGCCTACTGTTTTGTGCCTTTCCTCTAAGAAATACAAAGATCGACACACTGATCAACATCTCATCCACCAAAAACTTTGGGAAGCATGACAAACTGTTCTGATATATGAAACTGAAAACACAGAAAAAAAGCAGTGAGTTCATACAGCTTGCTAACGAGTCAACACCAAGTCTGGGAAAGGGACCCAGATCTACCTACACCTCTTGCTTTGTTCAGAAGAAAGAAGCACCAGGCTACAAGACTGACTTCCAATTCACAGCTTCAGGAAAATTCAGACGAAGTCTCCCAGGAACTTCATTGATTTAAATCAGGACTAAAGAATGATGAGAAGAAAGCTGTACTACAACGAGCCTTGGAAACAGCCTTCAAGGTAGAAGGAGGCAGATTAGAAGGATTACTGACCTCTCCCTCATCTTTTGAGAGTAGCTGTCCACAAGAAAGAAAGTCTTCGTATTTGGCAAATGGGATGACAGGCTCTGGTAGCTCTCGAAGGTAAAGCTTCAGGAGGGATGCCACAGTGTGAACATCCGTGTTGCTGTAACAGAGAAGAAAGAAAGAAATTTAGAAACTCATACTACGCTGAAAACTTGATGCTTTTATTGGGGCTACCTCAAGATCCCTCTTAGGGAGGGGGACAAAATATGTACATGCAAAGAATCTGTTCTGCCACATGTTTCTACTAGGCAGGAGGGTCTACCTGGGAACAAGGGAAATCTCCCATTTTGTCAAGATATAAATGCATCTCAGGCAATATGAGCAGTGGAAGGGATATGCCCATGATACTGCTTAAGATAGGGTGGTGCTGTGGTACCTCAGCCCATGTGGATCAGTAACACAAGCAATACAGTCCAGACAAGTGCACAGTGATCACGTAGCACTGACAACAGAGCTCTATATCCTTGTGCAATCAGACATAGCCTCTGATCATCTCACTTATCCCTCCTGCCTGATACTCTCCCCAGCCAGCATCCACCTGCATCTGATGGGCCAGGCTCCCTAGCGTCCTGGTCAATCATTCAATTAAAAAAATGGAGGAAGCTGTATTTCCTCCAGGCCCTCTATTGCCACTTGGCATGGCTGCCCAGCTTGTGGGCCACCTCTCCTCCCCTGGGCTGGGATATCTGGCATTTCCTAGTCCGTCTGTTTTGCTAGTATATCAGCTTTTCTCTCCCAATCCAGGAACTTCTTTTTCCTCTTCTCTCTAAGTTGAGGTTGAGGTGTCAGATTACATGATGAAGATGCACCTGTTCTTCCCTTTCCATTTCCTATCCAGCTTTTGATGTATGGCAATACCTCTCCTTCAGTCCAAGTCTCCTGTTGTACAACTTTGTTAATCTTTGCAGATGACCTCCTCAAAGGTTTTGAGGGTTGGAACTCTAAACAGATTCTGTCACCAGTTCCCCACTACCCAGCATTGCCCTGACAGTCTTTAAAAAACTCTGACAAAAACATATCAGTAACCATGGAGCAAAGGAGCTTCAAATCCTCATCTCTATCTAAAAGTTGAATCTTTTCTGGTTAGTAGGTTTTTAAGGATTTTTGGAATACACAGCTAGAACAAAACAGGAAAAACTACAATAGGAAGCTACCACTTGCTACTAATCCTGATAATGCTACTCCTATTATATAGCTCTATCATATTTGAGAATACCACAGTTTCAATAGTGTTTTTCTTCAGTTGGATTATAAATGCTTTACAAATGAGGTTAGTACCCTTATTCTTTTTTTCTTTTTTAGTGTGGAGTGTCAGGCATGGGTGGTGCATATGACTATCACATGGAAGGAGAGTCCAGACTGCAGCTTCAGGTCTGCTGGCTGCAGTTATTATTTCATCCACAAGGCTGTGTGAAATCCAGCCAAATTTTCACTGGCATGGAAGTGCAATAGGAGCAGGCTGCTGTAGGTCCTTCCAAGACAGCAACACTTAGACTTTCATAAGAATATACATATGCATTTAAAACACAAATTGGAAAATTTAAATATTTGAATTATCAGTCACCAGAGAGATCTGTTCCACCATGGGGCAGGCAGGCTCTAGCATTTGGAAGATCACTGTAGATGCAAAATACATCTAAACACAAGGGTTGCAACTAGGAAAAAAAAAAAAAAAAAAAGAAGAAGATATGCCTTCCACTGCACCTGATTTGGAAACAAGCATGTGGATTTCATACTTGCAGACAGTATTTGCCGCTGCCTAAGTGTCCCAGCCCATACATGGATAGATTTAGTTACACATAGAGATAGAGATACTTGCTAGGAAGAGAAGCATTTCACTTAGCCTGGGTGGAATTGGCTCTCTCTGTGACTATACATATCAAAGACCAGAGAGCTTGGTCTATAAGTTGCACTGCACATGGTGGAAAGAGCAAAGGGCAATGACTATGGGACCCTCAACTGTCACACTACTTGGGTATCTCTAAGATTGCATCCTTTAATTCTGTACTGAACCTTCAGTTATCACATTTTAAAACAACTACCCAAAAGACACGCATTCCTTCATGGAGATCTTTACCATCTCTCTTGAAGGCGAGAGTTAGCACTAATCTATTTAGCCAGTGCAAATGCCTACAGAAATAAAGGTGCCTTCTGCTTTAAAAATGCTGGGAGGAGGCTTGGCTCATCTTCATGACAATGAATTTAAGTATGGATTAGACTAAGTTAAAGCATGAAAGTGAAACTGTCATATCTAATTAACTCCTTCCATAAATATTCCTGTTCTAGAATATGAGCGTTATCCAGAATAACTTTGTTCACTTCCACATGATGCAAGAGAATTCTAATTCTGAACTAGAACACCCAGACATTCAGTTAGAAATACAAAGATTTTGTTTAAGAAAAGATTAAGTGATTTCAAAGTTTATGTTTTCATGAAAATAGCTCTAAATATTTGACACTTCCATTTAGGGAACAAATGCTGACTGTGGTTAAGAATCAAAGAAAGGAAGATGGGTGGTCTGGGAAGCTGAGAGGAAGGAAGAATTATAAGAATGTTCCAAATAAATTCTAAGGATATTCTTTTCAAGATGAGACCAAACACTGTGCTGCTCATGCAGGAGAGCATTAGCTCTTCCTGCAGTAGTAGGCAGGGATGCTATTGACAGTGTCGAGACTGGCTATGGGTCCAGGGAAAGTGATCCTCTAGGTTGATGTGCTGGCAAAATATTAGATGCTGCCTGCATTACCTGGGAAACTGGTGCTAGTTCAAGCAAGAAATGGAGCCGGATGTCTAAGTCAAGATCCCAGATCTAATCCCACTTCTGGACCTATGATAGAAATTGGGTCAGATCTACACAATGGCCTGGGATCTAAATATCCCTGGAGTTCAAGGTCTCTGTTAGAGTCAAAGCCCGTTTCTCAAAGCACTGTTTAGGTTAGCACAATGCTGACCTTCACTCTGAGTAGCTTGTACATATGAGGGAGGAGAGGAAATGTTAGCTGCAGCCTATGGACAGGATTTGGCTGCAAGGGCCCTGAGAGCATCCACCCTCCTGATGATTTGACTGCCTTGGCTCCGGGCCAATGTAGAGATAACAGAGCTGAGAGCTGGCCCCCTTCCCTTGCTGACCTTGGATGGAGCAATCTCAGCCAGGGCTGACACACTTCCCATGGGAGACAATATTAAGATGAGCCTCTACGGTTTATCCTCTGTCTGAACTACAACTCCCACTGCCTCACAGCCATGTCTGTGCCTGGCCACAGACCCTGCTGATCTGGACCTGGACCCTGACTCACAGACAGATTACTTAGCCTCATCTTGGACCTGCCTCATCACTATGAACTTGCCTGGTGATCACTGGACTGTGACACTGCCTTTGCCAGTCTTTTTACCATACATGTCTCTTGGCTCACCTTGCTCTGCAGAGCAGCTGGCCCTTGCTGCTCCCAAATGTTGGCATGGTCAGTAGGACATAAAGGAAGCTAGCATGTCTTTGCACCAGGCAAAGAATATTATATCAATATTTTCATACTGGGAAGAAAAATGCAACTTGCCATTTTTATTTCAGAAACATTTGACTCAAGTTTTTTTATCAGAAGATATATTCAGTTTTGAAATAAATATTCCATCTCAGCTGCTGAAATTGTAGACAAAAATAAAAAATCATGTTGGCCAAGAATTCTTCTGGGGTCAGAAAGTGCTTTGTTATGACATGCTGACCAATTCTATCCATTGCACACGTAACAACCAGGGAAGGTGTATGAGATGGTGGTGACTATTCTGAAACCTGGTGACAACGGAAGGGAAATAGGTAAGCTGTTGCCCCTGGACAGATCCTCTATGGTTGCAGCAAAGGAGAATGCAGCATCTGAAAGCAGTAAAACACTTAGTTCACAACTCTGTCGTACCTATTTCTACAGTGAGATCCCACCAACTGCTGAGTATGCCACACCCAAATCCAGCAATGCATTTCATTCAGTATGTGCTTAAGATGAAACACTGGAGAAACCCCATCTAAATTAATGGGCTCAGTTTCTCCCTCTGCTCAAGCACTTAGCTGAATGAATGTGTCTGCACCCAACACCATGCAAGAGAAAGCCCCAGCGGCACTTCAGATGAAGAAAACAATGATGCAGAAAGAACCTGTAAACTAGAATAGCCACTGCAAGGCTATTCCTGCCAGATTCTACACACCACAGAGAAACCTGCCTGAATTTGATGATGTCAACTCACCTGTCAAAAAGGGGCTTCTCTCCACAGTCAAAAGAATCCTGCAGGTCTTTGACAAGGTTGGCTTGGCCAGGCATCCGAAAGAGGCCCTCCTCTGTAAGACCTCGCTCCCGAATAAAATCCACACACTGTTCCACCAGCAGTGGGGCCAAACGCTGGCCATACTTCCTCTCATACTGTACAGTGTCCTCCAATCGCTGTCCAAAGATCCCTGCCGACAGATAGCGAGAGAGACATCTGGGTGTCAGGAAGACTTTCACATGGAGCGGGTGAACTTGTGTGAAGGTCTAGTTTTTAACAGTCAGAAGAATGAAATTATTTTTAAAACCAAGAATTATAAGCTGAATTTTTTTTTTTTCCTTCTTAAGGTGCTTCAAACTATCCTCTGACCAAAGCCGGTTTATACAGAGTTAAGATTGTAGTTGTGGTTATCTGCAGCTCATCGGAATTTGGATTAAGTAATTATACTTCCATTGCATCTTCTGTCCCAAGAATGCCAAAACAAAGGCTACGCTGACTTTATGGGACACAATTCTTTTCTGCAGGCACCCACCTCTTAGCTGTCATACAGTTGCCCTTCAACAGTCTGCAGCTACCAACTGTCCAGCCCAACAGGTAGTAATCCTGCTGGCAGGGACTGCTAACATGACAGAATGCAGTTGTCAACATTAAGACTGGCTATTGTGAAAATCCCCCACCATCCTGCATGCATTGTGGTTCTATTTATTCTCCTTTGATTAAAATTGCTGAATGAAAATCGAAACAGTAAAATGCATGCAAAGTACTTTATCCTTCTTACTAAAACATGCATGTTTTAGTATGCTGTACCTTTTGCACCTTGAAAATACCAGAAGTACCAGGTACTCTAAATATAAACTGGCCTAGGTAATTCTTAAGTCAGGTCTACTGTAACATGTGAAGCACTGTCTCTCTCTCTGGGAAAACTGGAGTTCCTGGTCAGTACCAGCTGTTGAATGCCACTATTTACACCAGATCTTTTCGACAATACAGAAGGGGCTCAAGCTGTAAGACCCAGAGGTCTTAGTTCAATCCCTGCCACTAGGATACTGCTCCAGCTAAAAAGGGCAGCTGCTGAGTTGTATTCTGAAACTCTAATTCTAGCACACTGCAAGGTGTGGTGAAATCAGGGCAGATAGCATCCAAGTTAACCATATTTTGGTAATAAGAATTCAGTGAGTGAGAGAGTCCCAGAATCTACTTAATTTCAGATAAGACCAGACCATAGCAGATGGGAAATTCTATTCAAAGATTTCTCAAAGCAAAAGGAAGCTTTCCACTGATATCAAGGAACTTTAGATCATGCATTCAGCACTCAGTTAATCCTGCAGGTCTGATAAAGAATAGCCATGCAATATTGGAGTTACACTGTGCTCACAACCAACAGCCAGAAGCAGTGTTTAATGAATGCATGCGTGTGCTTACACCAGGCCAGGGGATTTGGTCATTTCTTAAGGCTCTACTTACCTTTGTGATAGTAACCATGTTTTACATTTTTATTTTAATGCTATATTCGTGGGAGGTTGATAACTCCTGGCAGGAAGTTTCCTAACCACCATTCACCATCCTTCATGCGAGATATCATGTCAATCCCCACCTGCTTCCTATATTCAGTACAACCCTGCTGAATATTCAGTGAAACAAACATTTCACTGCCTATTTCATCTCCCTGAATGAGACATATGAGGAATCCTAAAGTCTGATTTCTTTTCCTTGCCAGTTTTGTTATAAATCAGAAAACAGAAACCTTCCTTATGCCCCAGACTACACAACTGCATTACAGTATCCGAGTGGGAGGGCCATGATGAGTCTTGAGGGAAATTTGCTCCTTATCCTGGCAGGTGGGCATGCCCTGAAGCATGGGAGTGACTTATCTTTATCACTGTAAATATTGGTTTTCTTGCAGAGTAAAGGCGTTACTAGTTCTCATTTCTAATCTGTCTGAATTTTTACAGAGATGAGTGTCTCTCAAATCATGTTCTAGAACAGGGAATCTCTTCCTGCTTTTGCACAGAATCTCATCATGTAATCCCTGCTGTCATGATCGGGCACAGCAGAACTGCTTAGTACGTGGGGCTCAGCATTGTCCAAACACTTTCAGGGCATTTACAGAGGCTGGGCAGCCATGAAAGAACAACCTTTTCAGACATTTCTCAGGTAGCTTCCAAATCCAGATCAGAGAAAAAGTGGTTTCCATGGCCTGTTCATCTCTCAGGCTCTCTGCTAGTAACTCTCAACATTGCATGTCATGGTAAACACACACAGTAATGATCCAGATAACAAGACTTACAAGCTACATTGCAGACCCCTGAGCTGTGAAAAGCTGAGCGGGAACATGTATCCTGTCTAGCCTCCCTTACGCTATTCTGCTAGTGAAGATTTCCCCCTCTTCCTCTGACATGAGTGTTTGATCCCAGGCCAAAGGTCAATGCAAACTAAGGTCCTTCAGCATTAGTGATAGCAAGCCGGGGTCAGACCCCAAGCTGTGCACCTTAGAGACAAAAAACTCCATACTCTGTCATTAATTTCTGAGCCAGGCTTCCTCCAAACAAATCCATCAATTTCCTTAAAATGAGACATGGTATTCACTCTTCTAGATGCAAGACATAGAGGTTTAGGGAGGTCAGGCTGTGGAAGATATCAGGGCAATTACAGGATAGCAGCCTTGTTTTCTCAAACCTCTACTTGTTGAATCACAGCCCTGTTTCGTAAGGGGCCTATCTAATGAAGGCTCTGGGAAAGAGGTAAATGCTTGGCATTCCCTAAGTGTAGGGCACAGAGCTAATATTTTTATAGAAGCTCATGTTCTGGTGTTCTAGACTTAACTCAGAGCAAGGACAGAGGCAGTGTCAAACCCACACACACATGCAAGCACACACAGAACAACTGCATGCATAATCTCCAGTCGCAGTGTGAAGCTTTGTCTAGTTATACCCTGGCCTTGGCTGGTCTCTGGTCAGCACCATGCTCTAATACATTTCAGGCAACATCAGCCTTGCCTTCCCAGTTAGCTTGGATCACAACAGCAGTTGCTTTCTGTAGATACAATCAACCCATCAGTGACTCCTTCATAACAACTTGACTGCACCCAGAGCCCACTGACAGAGAGGTTAAGGAATGTGATGCTAAGATAACAGAGATAGAAGGGTGACCTGCTTTGAGATTCAAAGGAGAAGCAGATGGACCTTTAACAAGCACAGTATTAACATTACTATGAGTGTCTGCTGCAGAACTAGATGCTGGGGACCCTGTCTCCCCCTTCTCAGGCATGGAGATTGGTAACACCTTTTGCTCCTGGATGGAAGCAGCAATTTTTGGAGGAAACAAAGGCACTGTAATATTATTCTACTGCAATACTGCTCACCTCCCTTCACACCATTTCAAATAGGTAATAAGAAAAACTAGCCATGAAACCAAAACCGACATAACTGAGGATGAAGTTGATTTACCTATGATATGGCGACTGAGCTGGCACAAGCACGGTTTTCTTCTTGTGTGACGTGCCGAAGGGCTCTACAGCTAAGGTCACACAGCCCTCACAGGTCATTTTTTTGCTGAGGGAAGAAAAGACCCTGAAGCCATTGCCAGGGTGAAAGACTTCTCCCATCCCAGCTCTCTTGTCTGCCTCTCACCTTGGTTTGGCAGCCCCATTCCAGCCCAGCTCCAATTGCATATCAATGTTTTGTCTTTCCCTCAACCCTAAACCTTAATTTTCCAGGGAAGCACTAGAAAAGGTCATCAAGCATTGCACAGGCAAAATATTTTGCACAAGCCAAATCTGTTGGTAACTGCAACTTTCCCTCAGCAGCCCCAATTACACTGCCGCTCTATGCTTTTTCTTTCTCTCTATCCTAGCCCTAATTGTTTTTGCTGAGCCATAGACAAGAACCCCCCTTAGTCAGTGGTCAAAGAGTGCTCCCAGACCAAGTCTTTTGGCAGTAAGAGCATTAGGACAGGGTTTAGAGAGAAAAAGCACAGAGCTGCTGTTAGAGTGGGCCTGGGAAGTTGGCCTTGGAGAAATTGTTCATCTGTGCACCGGCTACAGAGCTTGTCCATGGCTTAGAAAAAGGAAATTAGTGTTAGGGTTCAGAGAAGGAGCAAGCAGAGAGCTATGTTTGGAGTGAGGCTGGAAAGGGACTGTCAAGGGGAAGCTGGAGCTGCTGACAGTTCTGGGCTTGTGGAAATCTTCCATTTGAGTATCTGCCGTGGTGCCTTGGTGAAGTCTGCCCTCAGCATAATTACTGCTAGGGGTCTCACAGGTACACTGGGAAGAGACACAGCAGATGCAACTACTTCAGTCTCCCAGGGCTAAACAGGGCAGACTGAGGAGGTGGTGTTATGCTAGCTCTGTAAAGCTCATCTCACTTCATCTAGGTCTCAGAAGGGCTTGTAAAACTGATGTAGTAAAATATTCCTGAAACTATCAGATTATGGCAGCATCACCGGGCTGGACAGAGACTGCCCAGCCTTGCAAGGAAAAGCCAATACGGAGCCAGGCACACACAGGCTTATCCACCAGCTCCTCAAGTCACAGGCCTGTTTTTAATCACTGGTGCCTGCAGCTCAGACTGAACTTGGCAGTGCTTCACTCCATTTGATGATCCTGCTGGAAGACATTAAAGTCTTTCTCTTCATTCAGAAGAAGGGGAGCCAGCGCCATCCAGTCACACTCCCAGACAGAGTTAGGTTGGAAATAAAGCCAAAAGCTACTAGCAACCCGAGGGTTAATTTTTCTTGTCATATCCTTATCTATAGCTAGGTCCTTTTGTTTGGTTTCAAAGCAGAAAAATCCCAGCATGCCTGAGACCACATCTTTAATCTCCAAAAGATTCAAGATACTAAAAAAAGGTCTAGCAGAGCTACAGAATTTCTTTCCTCTACTCCAACAAGCTGCCTCTGTTCTTTAATGATTTAGGTGGCTCTTTGTGGAAAAGGCAAGCCAGGAATGATGTACTGACTAAGACACAGACAGGCTCTCTGTCCTGGCCTGAATAGCTCACCCACCAGCTCCAGGCATACAAAGCCTATACATTCAGCTATGCTGTCCAGACATGCAGTGGGCAGGAAAATATATGCTCCCTGCTTCATTTTTCCTCATCAGAGCTCTGATTTCAACCAAAATAAACTAAAGACAATAAAGTCAGTTCTTGAGTAGATTTTCTTTATGAGGAGGACCGAGGACTCCATACGTGCTTAAAGTGGGAAAAGTCCAGACACACCTACGTCAGCAGTATGTACAGCTTAGTACTCACACGTTAAAAGATGTGTGGGAAGATAATCAGGCACACACCTGGATGCTGCTATACAGCAGTACATACACCCGCGCATGCATGTGGTGCCTCACAGACAGGCAGTTTATGGATGTAAAGATTGTGTACGTGCTCATTTGCACAGGTAAGCATCTGCTTTTACCTTCCCACGTTCATGCTTAGGCTCCCATTTATCTGTCCCTCTTGCACATGAAAGCACTGAGAAAAAATCATGGGCAGACATTCAGAAATACATATGCTTCCACAGCACAAAACACACACAAACCTGTAACTTGTTTCCCCTCCCCTGGCCCACCCAAGCACACATGGTGTGAATTTCTGCAGCAGCAACTGAAAAAGGAGTTCCACATTAGGAGCTGTGCATGCCTAAGAAAAGATAGCTCCTAACAACTAAACAATCCAGCCAGATAAAGCATGCAAGAATGAGGGAAAGAAAAGGAAGTGAGAGATAAGTAGGAATCAAGAGAAACTGATGAAGTAACATGCCCAAGGTGACAAAGTGGGTCTGTGGCAAAACTTGGTGTCTTCTGACCCCTTTCCCTACAAAGAGGGGCCTCCACATACTTAGGAGCTAATCCACATGCATCCATTTAAATATTCTTTGTACAAGCAAGCAGAAACACACCTCCCCAGAACTATCTTCAAATGCAAGCTTGGCATCCAGTAGTACTTTCAGCCATAAATTGGTTCCTTCCCATTTTTTTTCCCCTTTGTAAAGCTAGCTCCATTTTTAGATTCTTAGCTTCTGTCTGAGGCTAAGCTCAGGTATCTGTTTTTCCTCTAGGAAAAGAAAGCCATAACAAATCTAAACTCTGGAAAATCATCTCATACCTCTTGTTCTTGTGCAGCACTCCGCTACATGACAGGCACTGAGCTTCAAGCAGAAACCAGGCAGTGTCAGACAGCAGGAGCGGCAGAGAAAGAAAGTCCTGACTTCAGGCATCAGACACATTCTGAGTCCCAGCACTGGCAGCTTTCCATTCACCCAGCGCTACAGAGCGGAGAGCAGCCGATCTGCCCTGGGAGATAATCTCAGCAGCACATCTGGTCTTAGCTCCGCAACTCAGCATTAATTATGACTTGTGCAGAAAGCATTTGAAATATCCAATGAGATGCAGAGCTCCCCAGCTCCCTCCGAGTGGGGAAGGAGAGAGGAGAAAGACAGGCAGGTAGGGTCTTGCCCACCCTCGAAGCTGCAGCCAATGTAAACAGCAGCTAAGTATGGGTCACAAGTTTTAACAAAGGCATCCCCCATCGGCTCTGTAATATATTCATGCTCTAATTGCTTGTCAGATCTATTCTAGATAGCTGGAAAAGCTGAGCAACTGTTGCTGTCTGCATGCCACACTCTGGATCCCTTCCTGATACAGGCAGTGTTGGTTGTGCTGCAGGCAACCTGGTGCCCTAGTCTGGCCTCTGATCTGCTTGCAAAGCACCAGAAGCAGAAACCTTGTTTTGGAGGGGAACATCCCCCCACCTTAGTCTCAGCATGCTCTGAGAGTATCTCCACAGCTCTGGAACATGTTGGAAAGTTTTACACAGCTTAGGAAAAGATACAGTCGTTGACATTTACAGCTTTTTTGTGTGCTTACAGACTCTGCTTTAGCCCTTTATAGAGAATTTACCTGATGATGAATAGCTCAGCTGAATAACTGGTAGGGGAAGGAATGACAGGCTCCTTACATGTGAACCAACCCCCAAGACTTACTTGCAGGAAAACATTCACCCTCTTGGCTCCTGCTCTCAGGGTAAGAAGCCTGTAGTTAAGAAAAATGCTTATCACACAATGTCCCATGCAGTTATACAGAAGTCAGTACTTCATCCCATTTACAAAATACACTCGTGTTTACAGCAGTCACCATCCAAAACCTTTCCACCAAACTTCTGGGGACTTTATCAACTTTGCTCAACTTCATCTTCCTCTGCAGAAAAAAAACCCAACAAAACCGAAAATAAAAAAATTCCCCGTCTGCAGCTGCTCAGTTGCTTGTTTTATTAAAATACAAGAGAAGGCTCCAGGGACACCCTATTGTGGCCTTTCAGTACTTAAAAGGGGCCTATAAGAAAGATGTGGACAGTTTACTTAGCAAGGCTGTTGCAACAGGACAGGGGGTAATAGTTTTAAATGAAAAGAGAGCAAATTTAGACTAGATATGGAAGAAATTTTTTATGCTGAGGGTTGTGAAACACTGGCACAGGTTGCCCAGAGTAGTGGTAGATGCCACATCCCTGAAAACATTCCAGGTCAGGTTGGACAGGCCTCTGAGCAACCTGATCTAGTTAAAGATGTCCCTGCTCACTGTAAGAGGGGTTGGACTAGATGACCTTTAGAGGTCCATTCCAACTCAAACCATTCTATGATATCATGTCTGTGGTCACTGTATAGATTAAACTTACCTGAATTTAGTGGCCCACCACTTTCTTAGCTACACTATGGCTCAGTTTGAACATGTCAAAGAAGATACTGACCTAGTAGTCAAGCTCTGAGATTCCAGTCAGGGGTGGTGGTGTCCCACAACTCAGGAAACTTGAGACAAAAAATCTGCCTCCACATTTTCTGTTGCAATCAAAAGCTCCTGAAGAAATTACTGTCTCTCACCACAGATGAGGACAATACCAGGATCAAAAGCTCCAGTTCTTGAATGGCAAGGTAGTAAGGTATTCCTTAGCTATTGAGAGTATACCTTGAGTAGCAAGGTATTGCACAGATAGACACCAGAAGCCCAGACAATACACTAGACAGTATGTAGCCCACTAAATAATATTTGGAAAAAGTGATGGAGATCCTTAAACAAAAGGTACAAATAAGATTCTGGGTATTCTTCACCCTTTTATTATCATCTCCCTTGTGGTGAACACAGCAGGCTGAAGGTAAGGGAGTGCCTGCCCACAGTGCTAACCGGTGAGCAGGACCAATCCTCTTCAGAATGGCTGAGACACCAGCAGGATCTTTGGCACTATTACCTGGAACAATGTCTTGAAATATGTCATATCTGCTAATAACATTATGGAGCCTGGGACTCAATGTTTGGGACAGGAACCCAGGAGATAGCAGATGCAGACTTTCATTCTTCCATTCACTTAATTTTTGTTTTCCATTTCTCAAAGCACAACAAGAAGGAGGTAATCCAATGAAACAGAAAGTCCTGTTGTTTAACATGGATATTGTTATATCCAAAGTATAATTAACCTGTGAAATTCACAGCTTCTCGGTGGGCAAGGACACAGTATGATGTATGACTTCAGCATAATTTAAAATACTGTGAGTTGTACAAGAGATGACAAAGACAATGTAAACTCTTCTCCAAAGAAAGACCAGACAGCTTTCTGGTGAGAGAAAAAAGCAGAAGGAACACATGCTTGCTCACATGAGCATCACAACTAAAGCATAAAACAGCAGATGTTTCAGTGTTGCTCCCTGCACATGGTAACTCTGCAGGTATAGGGATCCTATGAGAAGAACATAACATTCTGCTGCACATCTACACACTCCACAGTAATCACCTATCTCCTTATATGAAACAGTTCTCAATCCTTTTCAAAGCACTGCATTAAAAAGTATTTCTTAGACCACATAATATGATGAGACTGGAATAAAAATAATTATATATACGTATATTCAGTTTGTCTTCTGTGTTTTGAATTTCCAGGTCACTCTTAGATCCTGCTTTCTCTGGTGACCACATTTCTCAAAAATGAAATCCAAGATTCACACAATTACTGGATTGCTGTGGGGAACCGACCACTGTCTTCGAGATGTCTTTCTAAGTCAGCTAAAGAGAACTACAACTCCCATGATGCCATGGCTCCCCAGACGCCAGAAGTCGGAAGACGTGTGGGGCGTCACAATTGCAGGGGCTGATGATTGTATATTTGATACTGCAGGAACAGCAATAAAATCCAGAGAGCTGGCCACACTGTACATAAACTACCACTAAAATTTTCACCTGGGGATCTCCCCATACACGAGCCAACAAGAGAAGGGGTAATGGAGACTGAGCTCCCTCTTTCCCCACTGGTATGCATTTGTTTAGCTGTAGAGAAGTTTACCACCAGGCAGCTCTTATTTTCCTAAAGAAGAACTTAGGTTTCTTACACTGTTTAGCAAGTAAATCTCACACAAACTTGCTGCTGGGGAGCTGAGGGCATTTTCTTTCATGGTGTCATTGTATGGAGAGAGGCTTAGTAATGCTTTCATGAGCTAGCACCACCACAGTTATTCTGCTGCAGATACCAGAACAGAGAGAAGTGCCTGTACACGTCACTACAAGCTTAAGACTGTCTGGGAAGTTCACTACAGCTCACACAACCTCTGAAAATCCAGGCATGTCTCAGGCTTGGCATCTAACTCAGGTCAAATTCAGTCTTGAATCTGGCTGCAACAGACAGGAATGATGAGCCTGCATGAACTCAGAAAATATTCCTCCTCATCTCTGATAGTGAGCAAACTTGTTGGCTTGCGTAACTCTAGTAAGTGCCCATAGGGTGTGGGTATTTTTAGACACTGGCTTACACAGAGCACTTGCTAATTTACAGGTATACTAAAGCAGACCTGTCTGAGGGAGCTCAGATCTAGGAAACTGCTTCATCTATTTGTACAGGGAGACCTAATATCAAAGTTAGAATCAGAGCAGAAGTTCCCTGATTTTCAATTAAGTTGACCCTTGTACAGTTGGATTTTTTTAACCCAGGCAAACATGGACACTTGAATATCTCCTTGTACCTGTTGAAAGCTAGCAGTGAAACGGCTACAGGTGATCAGTCACAAGGCTGAACCCAGCAGGGAACACTTCAACAGTATGTCTCCTGTACAGAAAATTTCCCTTCCAGTTTCCTCCCTCTCCAAACACTTTGGACAGATCCTTCTCTGAACAAAATGGTGTCTGCACACCCCTCCCCTGCTCTGGGCTACAGTCTTAACCTTTACAGTTAAAATGAAATCTTCTAAAAATAAACAGGCTTCTGCTTATTGACTGATAAACTAGTTCACCCTGAGTTAAAAGGTTAGCAAATGGCTATGTTCATCCGTCCGTCACAGTAGATTCTGCCTAACCTGTGTGAGGTGCCTTCCCATCTCTCTAAAATATGTCAGGAAAGGAACTGACTGACCATCCCTGTAAATTATTCTGCCGTGGACTTTGACCAGTTTATGCTCTAAATTGAGATTGTAACTGTTTGCTCACAGAAAAAAGATGATAAACAGACCTAAAAAATCCCTTAACCACAGCATTCTGAATCCAGAGCCAAACCCCTGTGTTTATTGGTCTATTTATCGCTAAACAAAGGCAAGAAGCATTGAGAGAACAAAACATCAAAAGCAACAAAAAAATGCCTTTTAGCAAGCAGTTATCTGGACTAATGTGCCCTGGAAATCTTCTTTCTCCCCATAACATAAGAACATAAAGGACTTTTCATTTACTGGGTCTTGTATATGCCTGTCTACATGTAATAGATAGCTTTCATAGACTTAACTGAAGCTATGTCTGTAAAAAGTATCTGACCATCAGATCATCTCTTTCAGGTGTGCTGCATGTTGATGCCCCCACTGCACCAAGAAGTTTAAAAAAAATTCCGGGTGTTAGTAAATAAAAAATAGTTATAACATACTATAATTTTTGCCACCAGTGTTCTCATCCCCAGAGAAGGATGAGAATTTCAGCTGTGGGCCCAAACACAAGGATCATAGAGTCCAAAACCTCATCTTTAGTACGGAATGAAATGAGCCACCTGGAATTCTGGCCATCCTGGAACCTGGCAGGGCATGTGATATAAATTCACAACCAAAATGTAGAAGCCCAGCCCCTTTTATTCATTCAGAAAACTGAACAAGCTTATATCTTCAAGCTTTCCCATACCCCAAGCCTGGGAGGCTGGTAAGTTAAGCATAAGTCACTGAGAAGCAGACAGAACCAACACTGAACACATAGGTGCTTATCCAAATCAAACTTCATCATAAATACCTCTATCAATCTGTAACCTGCAATTGTGAAACTTACTATGAAGTAAATTGTGCATGGTTTCACTCTGTTTCTTCCTCAAACTTAATCAATGATGAAAATCTGTTACTAATTCCCACACATTTACTTTTATCCTCCACTACCCAACTAAAATCCTCAGTCAAAATAAAGCACAGCTTATACCTTCACCACCCAAGCATAAGGTCATGGTCTAAGTTCTAGCAACAGCTGAACCTGACTGGCTGTGCCTGGGGAGGGAATGGCATTTAGCTTCAATTTGTAAAATGGGTAAAACCTTTCAGTAAACCTGCTAGCCTTTCGGGAAGCCTTGTAGAAGAGGCCAAGGGCTGAATATTCCCTCCCTTGACCTGAAACTCAGAAGGCATGAAGGGGGAATTGCAAGACCAATAATATGATGATAGGGAAGAAAAAAAGGAGCAACTGTTGGGGGTAGAAGGCTAACCTTCAGAAAGGAAATAGAAAAAGAGAGATAGGGTTAATTTCTTTGTTCTCAGCTCCTAAATGGTTACATCTTGTGAGAAGCAGGCTACCATTTCCCTTCAGTAAGCATGTATTATTGTAATATTCATCAAAGGACTAATATAGAGAAATTAAAATACTTGCCTGAAAGCTGGGAAACACCACAGGAACATATTTTACCTCATTAATCATACACTGCCAGGATGTGCAGTGAGAACTATGAGTGTTTTAAAAACCGTCAGCTTTCAAACATCAAACATGAATCTAATGAATGGTCTCACTGAGAAATCACCAGTGTAGGAGATGGTACTAACAGATTATGTGCTGCAGGCAGTAGCCACCAACAAAGTCACAAAGGCATAGCTGCTATCACCTCTCTGTGGCACTTACTAACTGAAGAGGAAAACAATCTGTTACCGAAGCAAACACGAATCCCACCATATTGTACATAAAGCTGGACTGCTCTTAGCAATACAAAGTATATGAAGCTAATGACTCTCTCCAGAACTTTTTATTTCATAGACCAGGTGGACTTAGCTTCTATGAACCCATCTAGTTCTATTTTGAATCCATTTATTATTTTTGTTTCCACATCTTGTGACAACGAGTTTCTGTAATTTAATTGTGCACTGCATGAAACACTTGTTTTTATCTTGGTTCAAATTTCATGACTGTGCACTGTTCAAATCCTCCTTACATTTGTAATTTTATCCATCAGACCTTTTTGCAAACTTCTCTTTTTCAAGACCCTTTTCAAAGTAATTTTCTTTTGAGAAAAGGACTTAAGTTGGATAGATTTTACATCTTAATTTCTTACACAACCTCTGGAGTACAACACCAATTCAGGGTAGAGCTTGTATTAAAAATTCTACCCTGCGCTTGAAAAACCTTTCCTAGCACAAGTTTGATCCAAATGGAAATATTCCCATGTGACATTTCATTTCATCAAATCAGCATTTCCCAACCAAAAGACATTTAATCAACCGAATCCCATGAAAAGCTTTATCCTGCTCACCTGCAAATGTAACAGAAGTAATTTCTATTTGTAGTTTTTCTCTGTCTGCGCTCTGGTTGAGCAGAGGCTCTGAGAAGGATTCTTGCTCAGCTGCCTGTCATTCCCCAGCTCTGGAGGCCTGCTCTTTGTTGCCTAGGACTGTCCACACTACCAGAAAAAGTACCACAAATTCATTCACTTCATGCCAAACTGCATCATCCTTCAGAAGCCACTGGAACTAAGCTTGTTAATGACAGCTGGATATAAGGCATTGTGATGCAGCACTCAGGCTGCTGTCTGGGGCTTTTGAAACCAGTAGTAGGGGACTTGTCCCTCTGACAAGCCCTGACACAGTACTCTGAGAATATCAATTTCTGCTCTGCGATGACCAATGTACTGCATGGTCTCCACTCAGAGCCCAGACAAGCTTGGGCACCAGTACTGAATTTCACTTAAAGCCTTTAGCCAACAGCTTTAAAGGTGAAATATATGCAAAAAGTGAGCTAAAGAGACCTGAAAGTTATGAATTTTATAAGGAAATAAAGCAGTCATCTGACTTACAAAGCTAAGATCTTCAAAAGTCAGTAAGGAACATCTTTTGCCCTTAATGTGCTTTAGTTTTGCTTTTAGTTTTACACCCTTCCATCAAGTATTTACTGATAATATCCACTCTGAACCTTCTCTTCTTCACGTTGATCAGTTCCAGCCTTCTCAGCTTCTCTTAGTACTTCGCCTGCCAGAATCCTTTAATCGTCTTAGTGGCTTTTCACTGGACTCAATCCAGTAAAGCCCACATCCTTTTTGTCTTGGGGAACCCGGGATCGGACAAAGCACTCCAGATGTGGTCTTACTAATGCTGAGGAAGGCTCACCTCCCTCCATCTGCTGGAAATGCTCTTCCTAATGCAGCCCAGGAATCTGTTGGCATTGCTTGGCACAAGTGTGAATTGCTGGCTCACGTTCAACTTGTCCAACAGAATCCCAAGGTGCTTCTCTGCAAAGCTGCTTTCCAGTTGGTCAGCTCCCAGCATGTACTGTTGCCCAGCTTTATTCATCCCTAGGTGCAGGACTTTGCATTACTCTTTGCTGAACTTCATGGGGTTCCTGTCCACCCATTTCTCCAGCCTGTTGAGGCCTCTCTAAATGTCAGCACAACCATGCGACGCATCAACCATTCCTCCCAGTATCATCTGCAAACTTGCCAAGGGTGTACTCTGTCCCATTATCCAGGTCATTAATGAAGCTGATAAACAGTGCTGGTCCCAGTATCAGCCCCTGGTGTGTACCACTAACTCTGGTCTTCAGATGGGCTTTGGGCCACTGATTACAAGTGTTAGAGCAAAGCAGCTCTGCCAGTTTTCAATACATCTCACTGTCTATTTATCTAGTGTGTGCTTTATGAATTTGTAAATAAGGATATTACAGGAGACAGTGCTAAAAGCCTTGCTAAAGCCAGGACAAAAAATAATCTGCTGTTCCCTCAGCCACCATTTCATCACAGAAGGCTATCAGGTTGGTCAAGCATGACATAACCCTCATAAATCCATACTGACTACTTCCAGTTACCTTTTTGACCTTCATATATTTGGAAATGATTTCTGGGTTTGTTTGCTCCATCACCTTCCTAGCAACAGAGGTGAGCCTGACCAGCTTGTAGTTCCCTAGGTCCTCCTTCTTGCAGACAGGAGCCTTCAGAGACGTCCCCTGATCACCACATCTTTTCAAAGATTGTCAAGACTGGCCAGCTCCCTCAGCACTTGTGGATGCATCTCATCAGGTTCCACTGACTGGGGTATATCCATTCTCTTTAAACACTCCCTAACCTGAGATCATCCTCTACTGAGAAGTATTCCTTGCCCCAGGCTTTCCCACTGGCTTCCAAGGGCTAGGGACAAATCTTACCAGTAAAGTCTGACATGAAGAAGACATTCATTACCTTCACCTTTTTTAATGCCCTTTGTTGTCAGGTCTCGTGCCTCTTCCAAGTACTATGCTTATATTTTCCCTGGTCTTCATGTTGTTGTTGATATATCTGAAGAAGCCTTTCTTGTTGCCCTACACAGCCTCCACCAGATTCAACTCCAGGTGGGCTTTAGCTTTCTTAAGTCCACTCCTGCATGTTCAGACAGTTTCTCTGTATTCCTCTTAGGTCACCTGTCCCTGCTTCTACTTCTCCTATGCTGGTTCTTTAGATATGAGCTTTGTCAGGACCTGCTTGTTCATCCATGCTGACTACTGCCACCTTTGCTTGGTTTCCTGCACGTGAGGGAGGACTGTTCTTGAGCTGGGAGGAAGTAATCCTTGAAAACCAGAGAGATCTCCTAGATCCCTCTTCTCTCCAGGACCATATGCCATGGGATTCTTCCAAGTATATACCTGAGAAGGTCAAAGTCTGCTCTCCCCAGGTCCAGGGTTGTGATTCTTCTATTTGCCTTGCTGAATGATGCCTTCACAGTGGCTTTGTGATAGCCATTGTGACCTCAGGCAAGTTACTTGATTGCTCAATATCTCAGATTCCTCCTTTAAAAAAACGAGGACCATAGCCTTTCCCAACCTTAAGGCTGCATCATGATGGTAAAATATGTTGGTCATAAAGCAGTAATAGAAGTCTCAGATATATCTGACAGAGATAAGCTAGAAAAAAATAACTTAATTAGATCTCAGAAACAGATCTTAAAACTTTCTCTGTTGTAAGCAGTTTCAGAAGCGAGATCCGCTCCCAACTTACTTTTGTTCTACTCTGTGTCTCAGTTTCTATATCCACAAGTGTACCCTCTGCTTGTGATACCTTTGCCTGGGGCAAGGCTAGCCACCACCTCTTTGCAGATAATTCATGTGTCCCCTAGTCCTAGACAGACATCTGAACTCATAAGCCCCATCATCTTTCTCTTCCTCTTCTCTTGGTTGGGCCCACTTCCCAGAATGAGACAACACTGAAGAGCAAACACTGATAAGTTACATCAGGCGCCAGTTGTCTCTGTGCAGAGATAATGGCACCTATCAGCACAAACACCCAGCATGACTCCTCACCTGTAGGAGCCTGCACAAGGGAAGCCCGCTCTGCCACTTAGTGAAGGGTCTCCTCTTGGTCCAGCCAGGAAGCCTACTTGAGACTGTCACTCTGGGTGAGCCATCTAGCGAGACAGGGAGCAGAAACCTCTCTGTCTTCACATTGGACAGATAACAGAAGCCACCTCCCTCTTCTTCATTACTGTGGTATCTTAGCATCTGAAATTCACAGGTATGATTCTATGCTTATGATACTGTTAGTGGAAAATCCCCATCTTACAGGTGTAAAAATTAAACCTCAGACTCCGAAGATTTAGGATCACATCCTAGCTCCTAAACAGTCTGGCATCCTGGTGGATATGCATCTAATACCAATATGTGACCCTTCAAAACAGTCAAGTTTTGCTCTCATGTGGATGTTATCTGAAAGACATCAAATTCACAGATGACACCAACTGAAGTGGGAGTGTTGATCTGCAGGAGGATAGGGAGGATCTACAGAGAGACTTGGATAGATTGGATAGATGGGCCAATGTTAACAGTACGAACTTCAACGAGGCCAAGTGCCAGATCCTGCACTTGGGCCACAACAACCCCATGCAACACTACAGTCTTGGGGAAGTGTGGCTGGAAAGCTGTCTGGCAGAAAAGGACCTGGGGGTTCTAATTGACAAGTGGCTGAATATGAG
>JAVSBS010009397.1:14527-24552 GCA_033124195.1 Coracias cyanogaster | reverse complement strand
CGAGGAGGAGGGTTGTGCTCCGGAGCGGAACCGGAGGCCGGGGTCTGTCCGTGGCGGCTCCGGTGCCCTGCCCGGCCTTGTCCCGCTCAGGGCAGGCAGCGCTGAGCGGAGCCGCGCCGCGGGGCTGCCCACGGCATCGCCCTCGCAGTGCTCGGCCCGGGCACGGGCCGGGCAACGGCGCCTTACCCAGATCGCCCTTAAAATGTAAAGTGCCTCCGGTAACCGTAGGGCCCCAGACCTCCATCGCGGTGGTTGCTCTTTGTTCCATAAGTAGGGAAAAGCCCCAGGCGGCTGCTGCTGCGGAGCCCGGCAGGCCCCGGCTGTGTAGAGCAGTGGCCGGTCCTGGTCAGGTGGTTGGTAAATTCCAGTCCTAAATGAGGAACCCAAGAAGGAGGGGTTCGTTCTTCTCCTGGCCACTGGCATGGCTCTTCCATGTGAATATCTGGAATGTCACCTTGGGCCTGAAATTTCCTCAGGTTGAGCTGATTTGTAAATCTCAACCTTCCAAGGGGGGCCCAGTGCCTAATGAGCTGACGTAACTGGGAGGCTGCAAAAAACCGTCTCCCTGATAAAAAACTCTCCCGGCTCCATCGGGCCAACTTCAGAGCGAGCTTTGCTGCACCACTGAGCAGCAGGCGTGGAGATGGGGGCACCTCCCAGGCTGGCAAAGCACAAACTTCTCCAAAGCCATGGAAAGCAAATGGGGTTTTTCCTGGGTACAGAAATAATCGGAGAATTCAAACTACGTCAGGAGTTGTTGAAGGAGTGCAAGGTTACTCTGTTGGGTACTTTGATGAGAATTTAAATGGGGTACCTAACGAGCATCCCTGATCCATTCCGGCTTAGTCTATATCCCGGCAGGAATTCCAGCCCAGTTGGTGCCCATGCTCCAGGGCCATGTTTCAAGTGGTAGAACATTTTGTGCTTCTCTTCCAGATGGCTGAGGGATCCCGTTTTCTTCCCTGGGTTTTGGAAGTTGTCTCTTTTCTAGCCACCATCAGTGGAGGCTTTGATGAAACTGATTCTCCAAAGGCTTTAAAGCAGGGTTGAGGAGTTTGGCTTCAAAGTGACAGTACCGTCCTTAATTTAATGGAGCAGGACAAGGTGCTGGGGTCAGGCTGTGAGTATCAGACAGCGGGATGGAGACCACAGCCTGGTAACTCTTCCAGAGGCTCTTGTATTGGTGTTTCTCACAATCCAAGCCCACTTGACTACTTAAATCGGTATTTATACAGGCACCAAGATTTTAGGACTCTCCCCAGAGTGTGATGAATCCAGTTGCGGGTGGCGAGTGGTGACTGTTCCAGCCTCCCCAGCAGAGGTTTGGGGTGTGCTCTGGCTGCACCTCACCACCCTCCTTGCCAGTGCACCTGCCCCAGCCACGCAATGTCACCCTTCAGCTTAAAGCACCGCCATGGTTCGGTCACCAGTCAGCCCTTCGCATCTTTTCTCAGCGTCTGATGCAGACCCGTGGTGATTTGGGTTTTATGCTGGAAAGTCAGGTGTTTTTTTTCAGGAAAGTATAAAGTGGATCCTTGTACTACTTTGGTGCTTTGCTGACTGTGATGTGGCACTTCCAGCTTTTAGAAAGCTTCTGAGTAAAACTTAGCAAAGCACATAAGTAACTTAAGAGCCTTTATTTCAAAATGGCTTAATTTTCTAAGTTGTCTTAAAGGAGTTTTGACGTTTCTTACCTCCTTTGAAAAAGTTTTTAATGCATTTTACAATGTATATTTCCAAAATAGTTTCTTCATTGTATATATATATATAAATTTTTTTTTTAAGACTCATTTACTAGCAGTTACAGAAGCACCAACCACACTTCCAAATCTCCGCAGCTGGCCCCGCTTCTTCTTGGGTATATCTGGTTCCCAAGGACAAGCTCCTTTCTTCAGACCCCATATATGCTTGCCTGTCATCTTCTTGATCCAGAAGAGGAACTCTGTAATACGGGTATGGTAAGAATTTATATATATATATATATATAAAATGGATTTACTTGAAAGAACTTGCCCCAAAATCTTAACCTGAGGTTGCTCGCTGAAGCATCTTGCTCTTGCAACCTCCATGTGTCTTTCTGCCTGCTTTGCTGCTCTTGGGACGATTTCCCTGAGTTTGGAGTGGGGTGCTTGGGCCACAGCTGCACTCTGGCATTAACACAGGCTACAGCTCTGAGCTGCTCTTCAGGCAGGGGAACGTGAGCGTGTGGCGGGACAGACTCACGTCAAAGTTTTGCCTTTCCCAAAGATACAGATGCGACTGGCTCAGACTACTTGGCTCTGAAAAATCCAACTCAGCTTTTAGTCCAGCTTCCGTAAGTGGTTTCAACATCGCCATCGCCTACCCTGCTTCCTGAAGAACTCACTGAATTCACAGACAGCTCTTTGCTCAATGCTCTCCTTATCCCAGCCTGACACAAAAGATGCGTTCCGGTGAAAAGCTCCTTTGAGCTCTAAGTTGAACATTGCCCCTAAGTCAAGTCTGAGCCATTCACAAACACCCTTAACTGTAGTGGCTGCCCCATCAGATTTATAGGTTAAAACTCAAGTTACAGCACTTCTTGGCTGCACTGGCAGTTAAGTGCTGTTAGTTCTCCAGTGCCTTCCAAAAAATCCCACATGTGCACCCCAAGAAATCTGAGCGGCACACGGAAGTGGCTACAGCAATTATTTTGTGGTTGGGATGCTTTCGAGCAGCTTGAATGTAGATAATTCTGCAGTGAATATGTATCCTGAAGGAAATGATCCACATCAAAGCCTGTAATGTCTGAAAAAAAATGCTATAGTAAATAAAAACTACTGCCAAAACAAGAATCTTGACGTTAATGCTCAGATGGATTGTTTCCATTCTGGATCAGCTGGGGAGCAAGGAGTTGGAACTGGATTTGTAATAGAAAGCACACTTCAATATTAACATCCATCTGTTATAAAAATAAAAGGCGCTGCATTTATTGCTGTTAAAGCATTTTAGATGACTCAAAGTTCCTAAGGGAACTTAGGTTCTTTCCTTTGTGTATAATTTCACAATTGGATTTGACATAAGTGCCCTTTTAGGTTCATTCCCTGGAATTGCTTTTTTTTTCACCGTCTGGTTTCCCTCATCTGGTTTTGGATTTTTTTTTTGAGTGACCAGATTGCTTAGGCATCTCTGAAAGCAGCGCTATTAATGTTATCTTAATGGTATTTTAATGTTTATCACTTCAACAGAGATCTCTTTCACCTTTCAGAAACCAGTCTGACCAGATTTCTCAACTTCTGTACTCTGCAAGTATGCCAATGCTGTAACTGTCTATGTTAGTGTTGTAAAAATGTGTTTATGTTTTCAGTGTTCTAAAAAACTCAAGTATTAGTTGCTTTGATGCCAGGAAAATAGACCCTACAAGCACTTGCTGTAAAAAGACAACGTAGGCTCTACCGAAATTCTAAAAAACGACTCAGAGCATCACATGATATGTACACTTTGCAGTGCTGTACTCTGAAAGGTCTCTCTTTTGGTGCTAGCGGAGAAAAAGCATTGCAGCCTGCACAAAAAAAAAGGTCTCTGTTTGTTTTGTGTCATTTGCTACTTATAACACACCTCGTGTTTGAAGATCAGTATGGGACACAATTTCAAGTCCTATGCGGCATCACTTGCATTTCAGAAATTCTGGCTATAATGAAAAAGCTTTTTCAGAATATGCAGCTCTCATGATGACAGAAATCTAATTTTTTTTTTCCAAATAGTAAAATTCTCTGACTCGTAGCCATTCCGCTGTGGCATCTCCTCCCTCTTTCCAACATGAAGGTTTCTGTATCCGTGTGGTGAATGGAATCAGTGAAACACCACCTAGTAAAACTACCTCTCCAAAAAGCTCCTCTTTGGTCCACAGCTCCGGCTTATCCCACCTTGCTGGGTGAGTGGAAAAGCCACATTAACTCTCCCGCCTAAAAATGGGTGTCATGCAGGGGCAGTTTTGGGGAATACCAGTTTACAGATGGTAATCTGGATTTAGCTACCCATTCTTAGCGCTTGCAGAAAAAGGCACACAGAACAGATTGCATTTGTTAGGGTTTTGCTGCCTTCTTAGATAGCAGTTGATACTGTGAAGGAGCAAACTTTGGCAAAGCCACAATTCCATACAATACAAAATATTTCAAGTAAGACAAAGACTCTTCAGTTAAGTACTTACTGAAAGTAATTTTTCTACTCACAGGACATTTCTCTACAAGCAATCAGGCTTAATATTTCTACCTATTTTTGCACAGCATCTTCAAAATGTCTTTTGGCTCCTAATGTAAGCCTGTTACCAACTGCCGTGGCTGTGATTTTACCGAGTAGTAAGTTGAGTGTCCAGGCTGCCACTGCCGGACCTAACCCACCACAACCATCTGACTCAACTCATGAACCTGGCACAAACACATCCTGTCAAGTCCCATTTGTTTCAAGATGCTCTGAATGGTTAATTTTGTGCCATCAGACTTTACACAGCTCTCATTTATGTTGTTGAGTTTCCAAACTATTTCAGGCCGCGGAAAACCAGTTCTCAAGTTTGCAGCTGGAAGCTGTGCGGGCAGGTGTCAGGGCACATAGCACCTAATCCTCTGCAGCCACTCCTGGCTTCTACACCAGACAAATAAGGTTGCCCAAGGAGCGGTTTGGAGGAGAGGGTAACGTTGTATTTGGAGGTACAGTGCCATAGCCTAGACAGAGGGGCAGCTGCAACACATAAAAATGTTTTTTAAAGTCCTTCTCATAGGGGAGCAGAAGAGATTGCAGTGGTGTAACTGGATTTGGAGCAGTCCATCTTTTGTCTTGGGCGATAGCAGGGTAAGGAATGGTTCACCTGGTGTTTGACAACAGTTCTCTGGTTGAGCAGTTGTTTCTTAAGCAACAGCCCTCTGCTCTTTGCCACTGGCTAATTGGTAGGAATTATCTGGGGAGGAAAGAGGATGTAATGGGCAATTATTGGTTAAGAGGAAGAATAAGGGAGGAGGAAGGCTCTCTTTAGAAAGACCATACCTTTGGTGAGGCTGAGTTGTTCTGACCATGGTGCAGTCCCTTGGTTTCCCCTTCATTCCCAGCAAGTCAGACTCCATTTCCTGCTGGGATGAGTCTGCTTTATTCACCTCAGGTTCAGAAATTCTGCCTAACTGCCCTAAACACCTCTAGGTTTAACCCACAATCCTCTTGCTCCTTGTGGGAAGCAAGCTCCTATGTGTGTCGCCCTGACCGCGACAGTCCTGCTTCTCAGCAGGCTTCCTACACCCGCTGGCTTGGAAGTGTCACTCAGCCAAACACATATAGGACATTCACCCCATCTTTAATTGAGCTCTTTCTTCCTCCATTCCCTCCTTCACTGAGACTTTGCCATGTCTTCCCCAGCACAGGAACTGCTGACTGTTCTCACACCTGCTGCAAGCACAAGCTCGCCCTCTGACAACCAGGCAATATTTAGCGCTCTGGAAGAGCTGTACCTTTCCAGTACCAGGGACAAAAGGGGCCAGAGATTGGACACTAGTGCCTAAATCGTGCAGTAAGACTGAAATACCTTCCGCGTTAGGTGCAGAGATGCAGTAAAAGCCTCTTTGCTACCTGTTTCAAGTGCCTTTTTTTTTTATCTCTCTTTCCGGAAGACATGAGGATGTATTTCATTTTATCCAATCACTGTTCACTCCAGCCCAGCTTTACAAGCTTTGCTGTTTGCATCAGTGCAAATCTACTAGGTTGGGGGAGAATGAAAACATAGCCTAGATAAATATATAAACTACATGTCCTTTTCACTTCACCTCTGGTAATTGTTCAGTCAACAGAAAATATCGTTTCACCAGCCTGTAATAATCCCTAGAAACCAGTGAAGTGTGTGAGCATTTTCCAAAGGGCGCTCTCTGCGCACTTCCCTGGGGTTTTCCAGGCTCTTCCACCCAGACTCCGGGTGATGCTGTGGCTGGCAGCGCTGGGAATGCTGCCCTGGGCAGGACACCCGTGTGCAGGCTGGACAAAGTTCTGTTCCCAGGGTGAGCTGTGGGGTTGCAGCGCAGCTTCAAGAGAGGTTTCACTGATGCAGCCACTCCAACACAAACAATACTGGCTAATGCCCAGGTTTAAGTGAGGCCTAACATTTCTTTTAAATATGGAAAATTCAGTGGTTTTTTATGAGAAAATTACTTTTCTATTGTCCTTTTATTTTTTTTTTTTCTGAATGGGGACCTAGGAAAAAAAAAAAAAAAGCCCCAAATGGATAGCTCTGGACAAGGGCTGCCGCTCCAGCGATTGACCCAGGTGGGCAGTTCAGTCTGAAACCCCGGTTATGAATGTCTCCCTTTTCACTCCTTTCTTTGAGTATCTCTGCAGCTCATCTCAGGGTAACAAAACTCTGCCCACAAGGTAAAGGAACCGGAAAAACCGCATCCTACCCATCCCTGCAGGGTGATCCCTGCCCCCAGCCTTTTGTCTGGGGACCCAGCAGGATGGAGATTGTGACTTACTGGGGGGATGCAGTGCCCAGTAGGATAGGTTTCCTCTCCCAGTCTGGGCTGGGGCCCTGAGGCACTACTGCAGGAGAGGAAAATCATGCCAGTCCTGTTAACTCTCCCCCTGCCAGCCAGCCTGTCAACTCCAAGACCTCCGCCAGGACAGATGCAGTTGTCATCTGAACTCAGTGGGCTTCAGCAGCATGGCAAGTTGTTAGGGAAAAATAAACTGAAGAAGCTTATTGAAGAAAGATAGTGGAGAAAAATCAAACTGCAAGCTCTTTTGCATGCTAATAAAAGATACTTCTTCTCCCTACAGTTCTCACCTGGCTTATAAAAGTAGACTGCCTATGGCTAGAAGCAGCTCCTGAAAGATCCCTGTCTCGGGTGGGAGTGCGGACTGAGATTTTATTTGCTAAGATCTATGAGATCTTAAGACTTATATTCTGTAGATCTTGATGCTTTGTGACCACTGTAATATAGCACACGCTGTAATGCAGCACAGACTGCAGCTCCATCTCTTGAAACACAAATGAAGTATTTAATAATTGGCTTGTTGTTTATTTAGGACCTTCAGTAAAAATAGCATAGTTGTAAAAAATGTCAACTATGGCTTTTCTCCTGCTTTCAGTAGGAAATGAGGCCACTTACTGAGATGGAAGAATGTGGATTATATTTCATCATCAAAATCTTAACATTAATGTTTCATGCACAAACTTTCCTGGAAGATAGGTAATAATGTTACCTGCCCTTATCTGGCACTTTGAAAAAGTAACACTTTTTTTAGCAGTCTTGTCTGCAAAGCTGAAGGTGTCTGGGGGGTTGAACTAGATCATCTCCAGAGGTCCCTTCCAACCCCACCATGCTGTGGTTCTGTGAATGCAGCACAGGCAACTGCTTATTCAAATCACTGGTCTAACAGAAATGCTCAATAAAGGGGTGCCAACTATTGTAACTTTATTAAGTTTGGTCTATGTTTAAATTTTTTGCCAAGATATATATCGGGACAGGAATGAAAAATACCCATGCTGTCCTCTCCTTCCACCCATGCCAGCAAAAGCTCTAGTGCAATTACAGGTACACTGCAGAATTTCAGTAAAGTGTACCAGGAAAAGCACTTTGCAGCTAGCATTACCTTTCAGTGCTAGGAGGCTGTGCCAGGAGACTCCTCCTCATAGATACGGATGTAAGAGCTGTCATACTGTCTCAGGAAAGCTCTGTCCATCCCAGCACTCCAACTCTGACAGAGGCCATTAACACCTTCTGCTTCTGGAATTCAAGATCCAGGGATTTGTGAGCCAGAAGTCACACAGTGGCTCCGACATGGATGTGTTTACTTTCTCAGAAATAGCCTAATCCCTTCCATTTCATCTTTGGTTTTGGCCTTTAAAATGTACGGTGGTAAGGAGTTTCATAAACCAGAGGGCCTATACTTTGAGGGGCACGTATCTCTGAGCTGGCAAGACTGTGAAAATGTACGGGTAGGCCATGCATTTGGGAGGAGAGGAAGGGGACAGCAGGGACATCCATCCTGACCCTGCAGCCGAATGTCTATGGTGTCCTCATAAGCCATGTAGATGGGAGGATGCAGCTCCTTTAGTGTGCTGCTGCTGTCACAGCGCACAAGAACACCTTCCAGTATGTCAACTGGCTTCACCAGAGCATCCTATATCATTTTTCAAAGGTCTCTGTTGCTAGTTGTTCCCTGCCCTTACTTCATTTGTCATTCCAGCGCATGAAACATTCCTATAGCTCAGCTGTCTTCCTGGGCCTCTCCTGACATGCTGTCCAAAGGTCATAAAATACAATCTTCCCTCACCCACAGCCTCTTGGCTTGGAGGTCTGCCAAGCTGAGGCTAAGTGGTAGCACTGTTGCTTCACGAGGCCTCTCAGGTGCTTGAGCAAACAAAGACTGGAGAGGAACAGATGCCTCGGTAGCAGGTTCAGGCTAGAAACACTCCTGTCTGGGTTCCTGTCTGGGACTCTGCTCTCCACTGCTCTTCTCGGGTTGAATGCTGTTAGAGATTGTTCATGCTGTATTTCTTTCTCAGCTGCTGCAGAAAGTTCTGTTTCTCAGTTATGTCCAAAGCAACTTTGCACTATAAAAGTCAGTATCTCTCCAAACCTTAACTCCTCTTTAGCAGCTCCTTCAGCTGAGCTAAAGGGAATGTATTAGTATCTTGGGTAAAACTGGTTTACTTGATTCAAGTCAGGACTCCTCTCATCATTTTTGTTGCAGTTTCAACTCTAAACACATTCACTTGGTTACAGCCTAATCCCAAGCTCCTTGTTAAAGAGGAAATAAATCCTCCCACCTGCTATGAAGGATAGCAAGTAGAATTAACTAGCCACTCTTGCCAAGAAAGAATCACACTGCACTGTGACCCAGGGGACCTGGCTCGTTTTCTAACAGTCAGGATGAAGACACAGGATTTGCCTACGTAAGGAAAAGAGCACTTCGCTGCTGACAGTAGGTGTCAGCAGAAGATGACAATTTGGGTTGAGCAGGATCTTCTTGACAGAACAACTTTCGGAGCTGTTTCAGCCTACTTTGGGCTTCATTTTTACCTCAATTTCAGAAACAGCAACCACATGAATTTCTGCATGGATCTAACCTCACTTGTTCCTGCTACCAATTCTTTGCAAGCTGTGTATCAAACTACAAAGAGCCCCGAACAGGTCTGACTTTATTAATACCAAACTTGTTTCAGTTCTAGCCTCCCACTATTGCTGGAGTGCTGCAGAAAGCACTGGTGGTATTATTCAAATCCTCAGCAGTAAAGAACTCGTCCTCCTCCTGGAAAAAGAATGTTGATAAAGTATTCCCAGCGTGAAGGTCAGCTCTACAAAGTTGTTCCACCTCAACATTTTATCTACATTCATTATGCTTTTTTTTTTTTCTTTCCCCCTCAACCATAATTGTTTTCTCTCCATTAAAGCAGATGTGATGCATTTACAGCTGCTAAATGACATGAAAATGACTACAGGAATTGACTGGGAGATTAGTAACTCCCATTACTCAGTAGTAGCAAAAGGTATTTTGGATTTCTGGTACTTCTAGTGCTGCCTCAATAAATACACCCCCATATGCTGATTTACAAGGGCACAGGAGGCCTACATAAGATGGCTAGCAGAGGCCATGAACTCAAGGCCAATGACACGTACAATGACATCCAAATACATTTGTAGAGCAGAGACAGCAAGAGAGTCTCAGTGCCAGGGAAGTCAAGGCAAATCCAGTAAACAAGCAAAAATTTCCTGTGCTATGACTCAAGAGAACCTCATCTTTAAGCAAATGGTGATTTGTCTCCACCAAACTTCACAGTGGATACTTGGAAGACTGCATTATGCTGTCTCAGGTGGTCCTCAGAGCAAAAGGTGTTGTCGATACCACTGATAATTGTCCTTAGGATTTCTTTAAGGATGCAGGACGAAACTTTTAAGCCCAGTAAAATAATCCAGATATAACTGCCTTGTATTTTCTGCTGTTGCGTGAGGAGACACTGTTTCCCACAGCATTCTGCTGGAGAAGCTGGCAGCTCATGGCATAGACAGGAGGACTCTTCGCTGGGTTAG
>JAVSBS010009397.1:0-14427 GCA_033124195.1 Coracias cyanogaster | reverse complement strand
TAGGACAAAGGTTGGACTTGATGACCCTGGAGGTCCTTTCCAACCATAATGATTCTATGATTCTGTGAGAGTGAGCAGACAGGACATACTGCGGCAAAGGCTCCACCTGCAAGCCTGGCTTTGGCTAGTGCAGGTGTAAACTTGCTACCCTTCATCACACTTGCTGTTGCTTTTTCCATTTCTGGCCTTGGCAGTTCATCCCAAGACAGACTGCAGCTGGAAAGAAACATGGATGCAGGGCTAAGTCCCCTTTCTTGTGCTTGGCACTAGCATTGTGGCATTTTCAGAAGCATCTGATATCTTTAAACATGTATCTACCTCCAGGATTTGCAACAGCATGCCTGTGGAGTGGCTGAGCTAGCACATCCTAGGCCAGCTTCCTGGTTATACAAGTCTTAGTCATTCCTAAGGTAGAATGGAAAGGATGTTCTCAGGCCTTCTCCATGTGGCCAGTTCACCAGTCCTTAACCTGCTCGCTCCAGTCACCAGCTGCCAGTACTGTACCCTTCACAAAAATGCTTCTCTGACAAAAGGCTGAATAAAGTTCTTTTCATGGACACAGTACCCACAAAGGTACATTTGCAGCCTGACAATTTGCTCCCTTGACTTCACCTCAACCTACTCCTGCCATTCCCAGCTCAATGTACTTTTTGCAAGTGCTTCTCACTTCTTTACTGAAGAGACATTGACTCTCAGCAGGAACTGAGGGAACTAAGACAGTGGGAGATAAGAAATACAGGGCACATAGAAGAGGCCTGCTGATTATTTTCATTAGCCTTGGCAAAACACAACTGAAGTGAAAACAGAGGTGTCAGAAAGTGAAAACTACTGTAGTCAGACAGGATATTGGGAAAGCAAAAGAACTGGCCACAGAAGGTTTCCGCAAAATATGCTGTGGGACGGGGAGCCTCTCCCACACAGCACTTAACCCTGAACTGCCCCAGTAGGTATGGGAGGAGAACAGGGACCTGACAGTACACACAACGTAAGACAAGAGCATTGTCTGTTAGTACAGACTGCATCTCCACAAGTTTTTGGTTTGTGTTTTTTTTTAAATTTATTTTTGTGGTTTTGCTCATCTACTTTCGTTTGGAGGCAGCTGGGCTATTTCTGTACCAGAATTACTGACTGATAGATACTCTGAAAATACTAAGAACTCATACTAATTTGCCTTACTAAGGAGGAAAAAATACAACACTTGTAATGGGTGCAAAGTGGACAACAGTCTGCATACAAATACTGCATTTTCAGCTCTTAGATGGCTCTGCAGGCAGGTGCTGCTCACTACTTATTCCAGCAATTTCTCAGTGCAACAACTTTCAGGGCTGGAAGTCGTGCCACCTGGCTTAATTTCCTTTTTGGAACTTAGCAATGTAAAGCAATGATCACAGAACATTTTTATTTTTGAACATCACCACACATCTCGCCTTGCTGATAAGTCTATCACACACCTTGCACCCAGATAAAAGAGCAAATTGCATGGCACGACAGCCAGCAGAACTAGCCAAGAGCTGACCTGGGGTTGAATCACAAGACAGAGTGGCACTGAGAAAGCTTATCTGTGCATCTTTTTTTTTTTCATCACATGCTTCAGGGGAAGTCAGCTGTAAAACCAGGAGTTTCATGCCCATAATGAGCTTAAGCTCTGTGTGAGGATGTAAGCCGTGTCAGAGTATGAGCAGAGCAAGTGGCAGGTGCCAAGTAGAGCTCCAATTATCCTGCAACACTATGTAATAGCTTAAGCATTTACATCTGCTTTGCAACCATGCAGTTGCTGCCAAAACCCTGTCTAGGAACAGAATGAAGACTAGGATCTTCCACCTCAGATGTTCACAAAGGAAGCTCAAGGTCTCTCCCAAGTTATGTGCTCTAAGTTGCCTTCCACAAGTGTTTTTTATTCAGGAGCCTCACCAATACCTTCAATCTTTGATCAAGGAAACTTTGATAGCAGAACCATCAGGCCTCTAACCCTGCTTTACTACTGCCAAAGAACCAAACTGCCTCTATCTGTAGGCCTTTGTTCAGACATGACACATCCTCAGTGTAAGAACCTTTCAGAAGAAGTTATGATCGCTGCTGCTCCAGGTTGTGGATATAGCAGAATGCTAGCCTTGGATAGTGGATGGCAGGTCTGGTTCTTACACTGAGGATGTGTCATGTCTGAACAGAGACTGTTGACTTAAAAGATTTCAATGTTTTTTTTCCCCTGACTTTTTTTTCTTGCTGAAGCCAGACATTGAACTCTGGCATTATCATTCAAGCCAATTATTTCTGTACTCATAAGTGGACATAGTTGCTTTTTGATGAGTAACGCTGAAGTCACTTTCCTAGACTAACCACACCTCCTAAATCTCCTTGGGGAAATGCAGCTTGTACCAGCAAAACACTGATTTGCTTTTGCTGTAAGTTTACAAGCACTCCCAGACACAGTATTTTCACCAGGGTGAAAGCTGTGCTGCACACACCACACACACGGTGGCTGAGCAAACCATTTTCAACTCTTCTCCTCTCCCCCTAATCCTGACAGGTTTCCCTGTGTTTTTTTCCAGCAAGGGCACAGTGAATCACACAAGAATTGTATGCCACCTCTCGGAGCCCCAAAATATCATTACAGAACAAAGGAAGGTCTCTCTGCTTCCCATGCTTTGATAGCGCTTTCTTTTTAAAAAGTGCGTTTGGGAAAGTTTACATCCTTTGTATGAATCCTACATTTTCTTTCTTTGCTTAGTTTCAATGCTCGCTATGTTCTAGCTTTGGATTAAGAATGCTCCCTTCCCTTCTGCAAGGAACACCTTTGGTTTACTGACCTGTTTACAGGTCATCAAGCAGGACAGACCATTCACATCACAAGTTGCCACAGCATGGCTAACATCCACCTCAAAAAAAGTCTGGAGCCTCAACGGGGACAAAATGTCTGTAGACACCCAACTTTAAATTACCTCAGTCTTCCAGAAAAAGGTCCAAATTAGAGAAGGGCCATCTTGCCTCATTTAATGTTATTTTTTTTTCATCATTCATACACAATTCCCCACATTTGCATAGCCCCTTGGACAAACCCTAAACCACAGTGTCCCTGAATCTGTTAATTTTGGCTACAATAGCCAAACAGCACAGATACAAACATTACATTAATGTTAGTCTCTCCCTCTCAAGTTTAACTCTTTTTCCACTAAGTAAAAACTCCAACAGTAATCAGAGTACTGATTGCACCTACGGTAATGTTCCCATGAATTTCACAAAGCCTCACAGAGCAGCACCCCTTGGAGATCAGGTGAATTATACACTAGGCCTTTCAAATGCTGGACCACCAAGAAAAAGAAGAAACCTCAGAAATTCTGAGATTAAGCCCTGAACATGAGTAAGATACTTGCTTTGAAAATCTGGTAAGGCTACCATTGCCATAATTGCTCAAGTATAGACAGATAGGAACTGTAACATCATTCTTATTAGCTTGGATGAGTTTATCTTCTATCTTATGAGAAGCCGCTGTTTTGAAATAGTGGATGTTCCAGCACCTGTGATACACTAGACAAGAGTGAGAACCCGTATTTCCACAGGGTAAGAGAAGAATTCTTTGCCTAGTCCTTCACACCGCTTCTCATACCCATTTCTGAAACATGCTACTACTAAAAAAAAGGTACTAGTACACAGGAAGATTTAATTCAATCACTCAGATGTAATAACACCAAGGATTTCATCTTCGTTTTGTGCCCCCAAAGCCTGCAAAGAAAAAAAAAAGAGTCAGCTCCGTCATTGCTTTTCCACTGGGCTCTCTAGTTCTAAAAAGGCTGAAAGTGGCACACAAGGCGAGTTAAACGTTCACATACAGTAGAAGAGCAAGCAACTGTGGGCTGACTGGCCTGAAAAATATTCTTTCAGTTTAGACAATCTGCTTTCATGTTTGTACACCCGCTAGAGAAGACCACGTGTAGTGCACACAAAACCCTTAAACTAATGCACCTTGCAGATGAAGACAAACCCAATACTGGTGGTACCACGTTCACTGTAGGCCTGTGGGGAGTTCCATGCCCCATGCTGCTGCCCTGCTTCCATAGGAAACAGAAGTAAGGGACATCGTTACATGCCCACCTGTACCAATTGGTAAAATAAAAGAATGCTTGCTGGACCTCAACTAATGTCTGTGTATTTTTGATAGGTGAAAGTCTCTCGACCTTCAGAAGATTAAAAAGGTCTTTTGCCTTACCAGAAGCAGTTCTTGTTCCTGAACTGCTGCCTTGTGTGGAACTGCCTGACTGGCCGTTCATCGGGGGTGCAGCTGTGGGATCTGTCCACATACCGTAATATGGGGAACGTGGCTGTGCTCTGATGAGAAAGAGTAGAAGGAAGGCTTCATCAGTGACCTTATGAAAAATTAACAAGTTACCATTCCCAAGAAGGGGACAGCATCTCTGAGGGAAAACTGTAAGCAGGCAGTTGTTTCAGATGTCCCCATTTCATGTAATGAACATGTTGAGAGCAAGGATATCCAGTGTTGTCAGAGTAACGCCTGCAGACTTTCAAAAGAATGTTAAACCTCATTCTTCAGGATAAGCAACTCTAACAATTGCAAATGAGGTAATTTTTCTCTCTGAGATCCTGACCTTGGATTCTGTCAGACAATGAAGTAGATTTGACAACTGAAGCTTAAATACCTTTTGGCAACAATGTCCCATAAGACAAAATAAAACATCTATCTGTTCTGTTAACTATTTTAAAAGGTTGTACAGTAAGACTAACACTTTTTGACCTTTGACTCAGTGATTTAAATTACTTACTTCTATGGACACAGAATTTCCTGTTGTTGAAACCTATAAATAGCTATCTTACACTTTCTGGCACCAGCATTTGCAGGCATATTATCTCAAACAACTGAAACCAAAATAATAGTGGACTACAGACTGTTTTAAAATAAATGAAGCTTGTTCATGTATTTGAACTTATGTTAGGTCTCTAATCTTGAACAATAAGAGGTGGCTACTGCAACGGGGCCATGCGTGTGGAAATCAAGGAACCAATCTGTATGTAGACAATACAGAAACACAATGCTTAAACACAAGGGTCATGTATTTAAGACTTAAATATTGAGTCAATAAAGCCTTTAACACATTAGACCTTTTAATAATTCTTAGAGAGCTTCATATAATAAAACAAGATCATAGAATCATTTTTGTTGGAGGCGGCCTTTAAGATCATTGAATTCAAGATAGAATTTTTCAACCTGTAAAGCCCTACTCAAAAGTGAATTTACAGACAATTTCTACTGTTGGTGGCATCACTGTCCCAGTTACATCTTACTTGACTCTATGAGATCAAGACTATACATGGACAATTTAGAAATTCTCTTACATCCAAGTTTTTACTTCCTTAAAGGGGGAATCCCGATAAGGCTTCTGTCATTACAAAAAACCTACAGTGGAGGAAGATGCTTTAACACATGTCCGTCCACACAACCTTACTCCCAAATATTCAACATAAGAAAACCACAAGTGGTTATATTTAATCTGTTCTGCTACTGCATTCCTACAGGATTAGACTATACACAGACAGTTATTTGATTAACAGAGGAAACTTGTGGGGCTCTAACAATTCTCTGAAGGATCCACATATTTTCTCTAATGAAGCCTAAAGCTGCAGCAATTGCTGCCTTTAAATGTTTATCTAAAAACTATGCATTTTAAATGTTTAAAAGTGTTTAGCAAATACGACCAGCAGATGTTTACTCCAGCACTGACACTGCTTTTGAATGCTGTTTGTGTTATGTTTTTCCAAACCTCAACTTACATATGACATACACCTCCTTTGGGGAAAAAACAAAATAAATCACACCTCTTGGATTTCCATGCAGGGGCCATTAGGAGCCTGCAGATGAAAGGCTGTTTAATCTGACCACCATGAGTATCACAGAAGAGCAGCTGCCATCCACACTGACCTTAGAAGAGATGACACTGATACAAGACACCTCTTTATAAATGGCTTTATGCTTAATATTATCTATGTTTTAAGGCACTCTGCAGATGGATTGTTTAAATGCTCCTTTTACATTTGTAGGCCATCATGCCAGGCCAGACAGATTAAATCTTCCTCATAAACACATTTTAAAAGTGTCTGCTGCTGGAGCTATAGATTGCTCCTCAAAATTTTACAGCTTGAATGATACAGGCCTGAAAGCTTATAAACCATGTATATGGCATATCCCCTGAAATCTTAAATACTTAAAACCTGATAGCACACATTTTACCTGTGACTGCCAGCCAAGTAGCCTAGCAAGCCTCCAGCTCCTAATCCAGTCCAAAATCCTGGTCCTGAGTTGGCTCCATGACTGGAATAAGTCCCAAAGCTGTTGCCTTCTTAAAATGAAAATGGAAAACATCAGTTAGTGGCACCTAACCCTCAGGCCAGCTGTTGTAACAAGACTCTTCCCAGTTAAAGATAATGGAATATTAGACAATAAACCCCTCCTGACTTCAGCAGATCCTTGATCAAGCTTTAACTTGAAAGGCCTTACAGTTTGGAAACCAGGAAAAGCCATAGAAACAAACACTAATGTAAAGAGTTTTACATTAGAAATTAGCTTCTACTCAATCTCACAGCCCTGGTGTTTGCAAAACATGACAGAGTCCCTGCCTGCAGATTTCTAAACAGACCAGTTTAGTTCTTTCTTCATTTCCTTTTCTATTTTTAATCTGCTCAAGGTCACAGAGCAGGCCAGAAGCAGACACAGGAACAGAAATCGAGTATATCATACCAAACAGTGAGCTAACCACTAAAACACACAGCTTCTAATCTCACTCGGAACAGCGGCACATTTTGAGTAACAGTGGCTCAGTCTAATGGCTAACTTTACTTTGTATTGTTTCTGGTAATCCTGGTCTGGTATTTGTTATCAAAAGACATGCTAACTGCAATCACATTGCAAAGTTTTTATTATGCGTGAGTCACCAGGCTTGACAAATACCTTGATGAAACTGCAAGCGTATCAAGTGGGTTATAGGAGGAGGGGAGTCATAGATTTTCTACATGTGACCTGCATAACATGAGGTTCTGACTCAGAACCAGATGTCTTCCATTTAGAAATAAAAAGAGAAAATGCAAAACCAAAGTAGAATCACTTCCTGGTCTAGAGAAAAACCCACAGATGCAAGAATAAGCTCAACCTCTGGTTTAATGCACAAGGAAATGGAACAGACAAGGGCTGAAGGTAAAGGAAGGGTCTCTCTGCAACACACTCACCTAAACAAGTGGACCAGAGATTTTGTATGTAAAAGTTACACAGGGCCTGGTTTGTCTTCAGACTGGTGTGGATTCTTTGAAGTAATGGAAGATCAAAAAACCCCACCCAATCTAAACAATCATTTTAAGTCTACATTGGATTTAATGTTGAATTTCATTTTTTAATATACTGGGCGAAAGATAAACTCTTATTGGGATGATATACCCATTAAACTATGCTGATTTGAGAGAAAGAAACAGCACTTAATTTACTGTAGGAACACTGTTAATTGGGAAGATGAACCAACTCATTTGTTCAAAAGCGCCATGGCTGAAGGTTGACTCAAAACTGAGTCATTTTTTGTTGAAATGCCTAGAGTAGATATTAAGGATCATGTCAAACCACTAACAGAGAAAAAGTAGAATTTAATTAAGATAGGCTAGCTGAACAAGTTTCACAGGACACATTCCGCATGTTAAGGGGATTTAAAATGAGACAAATTAAATATTAACAGCAATAAGTGAACAACATTGCCTTTCATTAGCAACTAGATTTTCAAAGACTAATACATTTCTGGAACACATGGACATATGCACTTAGAGATGTGGTTTTGCTCGACTGCCAAATTTTAAGGAAGACAATGGCCCCACCTTCAAGAGGTTTTCCTCCTTAATTTGAAATCTAAAGAAAAATCATTGACACTTGTTATTAAAAATGCTGTAAGTTAAGCCTTCTGTAGCTCCCCATGTGCATTTTAAGTGTCTCAATTTTCAGTAATTAAGAAAACATTTTCAAGGCCCTACGCTTGCTAGACTACCATTTCAGACTCCTGCAATGAAAAACGCATTGGTGCAATTAACTGACAAGGAACAGGACAGACAAAAAGACAGTAACACTTCATTGTGTTTTGCCTGTGCTGAGTACCACAGAGCCCTGTCCTATCACCAGGGCCCTCAGTAACTACCACAGCAACGCTGCCCACACAAGGTCGCAGATGCACACGCAGCATAGACAGACTGTCTGAAGTTTGAAATAGCTACATGGAAGCCAATTTGCAAAGCCGCTAGTAATAGAGAAGCAGAATCCCTGTAATTTTCTGCTGCAGCATCTGCTGCACATGCCCTGCCCTGCACAAGGGTATTCAAAACAGTTTTATGGGTATCCTCTGTTGGTCAAGTGGCTTGAGCAAACATGGAAAAAAGCATTAATAAGCGCTACTAAAATATAAGCCTTTGACAAAGCAACCTTAATCTTTACTATTTATTTACTTGATAAAACCTCTCCTCTATCTCAGAAAAAAATAAAATATGGAGATTATGCAACTTGTCAGAATTATAATTTGAATTCCAGCGCTGTGAACATCTCAGCTGTTGACAGGGTTAAATGAGTTCGTCGGACACCAGATAAATAATGTTTACATCCCTTAAACACTATGACTGTCTAAGGCAGACCATTTATTAAGTGACAAAAGTCATCACTTTCCTGGGAGAAGAAAAAGCACATCGTTTCCTAGCAGCAGCCTTGTCACTGCTTATACAATTGCCAACTTCAGATGAAAGGCACCACGTGAGACTCAGGTGCTGCACGTCTAATGATAGTCCACAGACACCGTTCTTTGCTCTAGGATTAAGTCTGTCAACTGCTGGGACTACACTGAAGCACCTGTTAGACAAGGAACTGGTACACGATACTCCACTCCATCAACCATTTTGTGAATGAAATCAGGGGTCAGGTAGCCCAGCGGCTGAAAGACCTTTCTGTAAAGTTTAAAAGTGTTTCTTTGGCAGAAGTTTGTTTCTGCCTGTGTGAGACTATCCTCTCTTCCAGATTACTTATAAAAATTATCTTCTCTGTCACAATTCTCCTGTTTCACAGAGTATGAAAAGAACTCTTGCAGAGCACGGGGAGATGGATTTTCAAAGGGCAGGCTGCTGCACAGCGTGCCCCAAGAGCCTGTGGGAAACGAAGTTCTCATTTTCCCTTTTGAGCAGAGGAGAGAAAGCAAAGCCGGCTGCAGGCTCTGCAGCCAGTTCAGCAGTCAACTGCCAATGCATTGGTTTTAAATCTATGCCACTTGCACTCACTGGAGATAAACCACTACAATCCTGCTTGCTCTTTGGAGTAGTATAAACATCTTAGAGCCGTACCTGTGAAGCTGGACTTAAAACCAGGAGGAGGAGGTGCCTGCTGACTCTGCCAGGAAGGCCTCGTGAATCCCTCACTGTTGCCAAAACTCTGCTGAGGCTGCTGGTTCCCAAGGAAGAGCTTGTATACTCCAAAAGCGAGAGCCAGAAGAACAATGACAACAATCGCTCCAGCACCAGAATCAGAAGAATCCTTCCTTGACTGATAATAGCTAGAGCCAAAGCTTCCATAGTTCTTCACTTTCCTTTCACCTTCCTCAGTCAGCTCCAGCTTAAACAGCAAACTACAGGAGCCTCTTAGAATATAAGGATCATCTGGATAATCGTAGCCTTCACAGCTCATTTCGATTTGTCCAAACCGGTAGGTATTTTCCAAGTCTGCTTTGCACTGCCACTGAAAAAACAAACAATACAGAGTAAAGCCTCCTGCTCCAGAGATGAGAATACCCGTCCCCTTCCCCAAATATGCTCTGAAATAAAGCTGCAATTGCAGCTAACAAATAATCAAAAATACCACAAGGTATGTAATTTCTGAGTACTCTTATTTTGGAAAGGACAACAAATTTAAAGTTAAATGTTTTTTAAAATCCTAAAAATTAAAAAATCTGATCTTTCAAAACATAGAAGCATTACAACTCTGGAAGATTTTGGTTTTCTTTACTGAACAGGTTTTTTCAAGTATCCCTTCTTTAGGTATAGGAATACTTCTAAAAATAACCTATACCCTGTGCAACAGCTACTTAAGAAATGCCTGTCTTATGTAAACCAGATGGCAGCTACAAAAACATAACATGGGAGCCTGAAATCCAGTGCACCCAATTCCATTTGTGGCCACACAGAAGAAATTGGGACAGACATCATTAGGCATTCACATGCAACACTTAGATTGTGATTCTGCAGCAGAATACACACGGGTTCCTCAGTCTCACATTTCCTTGAGGTATCTGAACTTTACTTGCTACCTCTAACTCCAAGTGATGCATATTTTGGGAGGGGAAATAATGAAAAAGTAGTTTCTAAATTATTAATTCAGGAAGGCAGTACAAATTGCCAATTCAGATTTGACTGTACTTTTACAATACTGTATCAGTCTTAACAGACACCTTCAGCCTTGATTCTTTGTTAATCTGCTGGCAGAAGCCCAGGTAATAACTAACAAAATGAGTGGACTATTTACCGACTAGTACTGATGTACTAAAATGCAAGAGGAAGTCATGTAAGCCTGAATTTTCGTTTTTAAAAGGTAGAGCTGAAGTGATGCAAGTATGCATAGCCCTTTCTACTCTAATAAAAATTGGAAATCCACACGGCAATATCAAAGCAAGAGCATCCTCCAGGATTCACAAGAGTATGATTTTATAAACTCCAGCAACATTTTAATTAAAACCAATGAAGGTTTGCTATGCGGTGGTTTTACATTAGAGCTTTTACAGATACTTCAAAGACATACCCACAGTAGTTCTGAAAAGTCTAAACACTAAAAGTATTTAGGTTGAGTTTTTGTTGTCAAAGGTTCTCTAACAATGTCCTGGTTTTGGCTAGAATAAAGTTAATTTTCTTGCTAGTGGTAGCTAACATAGCGCTGTATTTTGGATTTAGGATAATGTCCTGGTTTGAGTTAGAACAGAATGAATTCTGTTCAGCAGTTTTACTTTTCAGCTCAGTCTCTTCTAACTAACTGCACTGTCTGAAGTTAAGAGCATATTTTCACAGACAGCATCTGCTTCTAGACAGTGTGAATGCTCAATGTGTATAGTTATTACCAAGGATTGGCATGCAGACCAAGGTCACTGCTAAACCTTGTGTACTAAGTTGGGAGTGAGGCAGAAAAAGGCCACACCTGCAAGGGGGAGCAGACAAGACAGGTGACCCTAAACTGACCAACAAGGTATTCCACCCCATATATGCCATGTAATAATGTTGAATAAAACACTGATGTTTTAGCTGTTACTAAGCAGTGTTTATATTAAGTCAAGGACTTATCTGCTTCTCCTCCCAGGGAGGACTGGAAATGCACAAGGAGGTGGAAGGGAACATGGTATGGACAGGTGACACAAATGAGTCATACCATATGATGTCATGCATGCCAAATAAAAAGCACAATGAACTGACATAATTACTCTTTTTTTCTTCAGAAGTTGCCAAGTCTAGAGGGAAGATGGTTTCATTAAACATTTAACAAGTTCTAAATAGTTACCTGTACATCATAGCCATCCCAACCTTTGTTGTAACACTGAACGACCTCGGGGACACGGGAACATCCAGCAGTGCCGCCTGTGCACTGCAACTGGGGGACTGCAGCTGTCCGCCGAGATGTCGTGTACTGACCTCTGTGGAGAGTGAGCGCCTGCACCTCTCTCAGCAGAACCCTCCCTGAAACAAGGGGCACAAAGGTCAACGTTTGTCCACAAGGCCCTCCTTTCAGGAGAAGGCTGACAATACAGAGGACGCATCAGCGAGCCTCTTCAAGAGGGGAAGCTCCAAGAAGCATCAGCGGGGAACCCGGCCGAGTTCCGCACTCCCCTCGGCGGGGCTCTGGGTTACTTCTCCCAGAGCGCATAGCCACCCCTGACCGCGCAGGGGAATTATTACTGCGGCATACCCCGATTTAAAGAGAGCACGAACCCAGAAGCCCCCTTGGCGCAGGCCCGGCACATCCCCCCCGCCCGTAGCAGGCCGCTGCAAGGCCGCGGCCCCGCCCCGCCGCCATGGTGACGGGGGAGGCGGCAAGGACAGCCGAGGAGCTCCCTCAGCGTGGGGGCCCCAGGGGAGCACGCCCAGTCCCACGGATCTCACCCGGCTGGTCCCAGCACCGCGCGGGGCCCGCGGCAGCGCAGAGGAGGAGCAGGAAGAGCTCGGGCCCGGCAAGAGCCGCCATGACAGCTTCGAGGCGCGTCAGCCCTCTTCTCCGGGCAGGGCGCCTCTCATTGGCTGGGCCTACCGGAAGGGGCGCGGCCTGAAGAGGAGCAGGCGCGCGGCGGGGCCGCCCTGAAGCCCCGCCCTTGCCGGCCGTCAGGGCCAATGGGCGGTGAGGGGGCGGAGCGCGGCGGGAGGGCCGCGGGCTCCGGGTGGCGGCGCCGCAGCTTCCCGCGCTGCGGGCAGGGGGCGGGGCTGCCGCCGCGCGGAGGACGTAGCGCGCGTCACGTAGCCGGCGCGGGCGGGGAGCGCGGGCGGGGCCTGCGCCCTCCCCTCCCGGAAGCGGCTCCCGGCCGCGCCAGTTCCGCTTCCCGGCGCGCGCCCCTCCGCCTGTGCGGCTCGCGGGACGGGCAGCGCCATGGCCGGCATCAAAGGTGCGCGGGGGGGCGAGGGCGGAGCGGTTGTCCCGGCAACGGCGGCGGGGTGACACCACGTCCCCCCCCGGTGCGCGGCGCCTCGCCGCCCGGCGGAGGCCACACGGCGTCGGGGGCGGCCCTGGGAGGCGCGGCGGGCCGGGCGGGCGTGGGGCGGCTCTCGCAGGGAGAGGCGGGAAGGGGCCGTGCGGCCTCCCTCGGGCGTGGGGGAGGCCGGTGGCCGCCGCGGGAGCCGGCGAGCCACGCTTTAACGGGCGTCTGGGGCCGCCCTGAGCCTCCCGCTGCCGCCGGAGAGGAGCTGGGCTTCTCGGAGGGCTGCCCGCCCTTCCCTCCGCCGGGCCGGGCCGGGGCGGCGGGGGACGCGTCGCGGCTGGCCCCAGCTATGGCAGCGCCCCGGCCGCGTGATGCGAAGGCTGCGGTCGGTGTTGTGCACAGCGTGCCGAGCCCTTCACCTGCTCTCGGCTTGTCTTCTCGTTGTAGCGCTGATTAGCCTGTCGTTTGGGGGAGCAGTCGGACTGATGTTCTTGATGCTTGGATGTGCCCTTCCCCAATACAAGTAACGTGCACTCTTTTCCTGTTCTTAGTTTCTGTTTGCATGTCTGTACCTCCGGTGTGCCCTGGCTTTCATAGATAAGTCCTCAGTGTGTGCAGGAGGGTTTTGAGTTTGTTTTCTTTTTTAATTCAAAAGATTGCGGTGGAAAAAAAAGACCATCCAGGAGTTAAGTCACTGTAAAAGTGAAGTTAACAGAAGTTACCAGGCCTGGCTGCAACCCGCTAAAGAATGCGCTGCCCTAACATGTCCCAAATATCGTTCCACTGTGGCTGATAAGCAGATGGCATCTCCTGAAGTAGGGGGAGCGTTTGTATTTTCTCAGGCTGCTTAGTGGTAGCTGGGCTGTCGGTGATGATCAGGTGGACCCTTGGCTGTGTACCACGCTTGGAGTAATTGCAGCTGCCATCTGTACTTTCGGTCTGTTGATTCCCATCTCTTCATTTCCTGGAGATACTAAGCAATAGACCAAACGTTCAGAAAGTTAGGCCTCTTGCTTTGACCCTTTTCAAGTGAATGCTGATTTTACGGAAAGTCTTTTAAACCAACTTACTTAATGGTAAATAAATATCACATATCCTGTTGATAGTCCTGTTTAGTGGTTGTGAATCACAGTTCTCTACATATACGATGGGCTTTCTTATGCCGGCTTTCTGTTGTTATAAAACTAGGGCTGGTGACACAAACCCATAGGAAGGAGGTTGTTATGCAGTCACCCTTCAAACAACACATTAAAGTTTTATTGAAATGATGTGCAGCTGCACTAGTGTGTCTGAGAAACCTAGTCTGGCAAGCTGCAAGCAATAAAAGAAAACATTGCCAAATACGATGGTGTAATTTTTGTAGGTTGGTGTTCAGATTTAAAAAAAAAAAGGTCTCAGCTCCCCATGGTGGGATACATGCACTGTTCCACGTATATGCACAGGTTAAAGTTAAGAGTTGAGCTCATCTTGTGAGGCAGCATTAGATTTAGGCTTGCTCACTGAAATCTTGCTTTATGAATATCCTGTTAGTGAGCTCTCTGCTGCTGCCGTTGAGGTCAGCTGAAGCCACTCAACAGACGTGGTCTGTTGGATTAACGTCAGCTTGCTGCAAAGCAAAGGATTTGCTTTCTCTGTGCTTGTGTCCATCTTTCCCGAATGTGGCTGCTGTATGGGAAAAGCCTTGCATTGATCTTAGGAATAACAAGAAGTAAACTGAGTTAACTTTAACTTTTTCTTCTTTCTTTTTCAG
>JAVSBS010009396.1:13532-26737 GCA_033124195.1 Coracias cyanogaster | reverse complement strand
AAAAGCAAATGTGATTCATTTAAACTACCGACACCTTAAATCAATGCAGGTTTCTACGAACTGGTTGAAGGAAAGGTTAACAATGAGATCTCTTAGTTTTTAAGAACTTTAGCAACGTGGTGTAACAGCTGTTTTCTCATCCAGTTTTAGTGTTAGGGGTCCCAGGAAGCTGAAATCCATCCATACTGGAAACATTTTTCTTGTAATCGGAAATAGGACTAATCCAAACAAAAAATAAGAAAGTTTCTATACTTCATTGTTTTAGTAGTTAAAATACTTAAAACCAGAAGAAATTGACCTTATTCTTATCCTGAGGAGTGGCCTAGAGGCAACAGCATATGGTTTTCTGATTGCCGTCTGGGAACAGCGGGACCAAAAGTCGCCAGATTTTGTTTCTTCTATCCAGGTGTTTTAACATGTGGAGCCAGTTTAGAGTAAGACGTTTTAAGGATGATAGCGACCACGTTTAGTGACTGCAGATCATTGGGAAATCCTGCAATTGCATAAAGTAAGTACACCTGATTTGTGATTCAGTGTTTTTATTTCCCTGGAGTACAAATGACTGGAATCAAATAGGCACAGGAGAAAAAGCTTTGGACTGAGGAAAAGAGAGCGAGCCAAAATGGTAGTTATTCTTACATAGAGAATAGAAGTATTATATTTATGGTAAAAGCATCACCCTCTCTCTTAATTTTATGTTGTTTATATTTATAGATAGTGTTTATTTTATAACGCTTCTATTTATGTTGTATATATTTATTACTGTTCTTCCTTTTTTTTTTTCACTTTTTTGTTTGCATGATTAAAAAAGCTATGAAATATGAGGCTGAGGTCCCGCAAACAGATAAAACCCATTAAATGAAGCAAAGTGACCTAATCCAAGTGACCTTATTAAAGCAATCCCCTTCTTTGGAAACTTCAGAGTGCATTGCTGAAATACAATACACATCAACGAACACATCATATTTTTTTAGCCAGTGCACGATACCGTTTTGTGCTAGCTTAGTGGAATTTAAGGATGAAGTGTAGATTTCACCCAGGATCTTATTACAAGGTAGGCTTCCATTTTGTTTTCTGTTGCAAATCTAGGTGCTGATTTTACTATTAGATACTCCATGTTCTACTAAAAGTATTTTTCTGTTTTTATCTTTTGTCTTAGCTGAGATGCTAAGACTATGAGTCCTTAAATTTTCATAACGAGATTTGTTTATTTCTTTATGGTCAACTTCACGGAGGAATTTAAGTTGAGGAGGTGGCAAAACCAGAATCATTTCACTGAGTGGCATAAATCTTAGATTTTTATTTACTAAGCAGCATGAGCATAGCAGGTGGATAAATTTCTATTATTTCAAGGTTTGTAGTGTGACACACTCATTCACTCTGTACAGAATACACTTACAGCAACGAAGGTCCTTGTCCCTTTGGTCCAGCTGTGATCAGCACCATAGACTTAGGAGTACAAGATACTTTATTTAAGCTGGTCAACATGCCTGTGTCCTGGAAGGTTTACACATGTGCTGGTTCCACCTTGGGTTCAGCCTTTTGCAAGGTGATGGATGCCCATGGATTTGTTCCAATGGAGGGGATAATATTTTAACAACCAAAGAGTTGTTGCTCCTAGTATTCATGTATATATAGCATTAACCAGATTTGCATTTTCTTTTAACAGTTAAAAAGCCAGGAAAAGCCACTGAATTTGACATCATGATGATAGAATTCAGGCAAATAGTGAATTTTGTGTGTAGAAACATTTTCTGTTGTTCGCTATCATATAGAAACGAAGAACCATTTCAAGCTTGACATAAAACTGCTATTTTTAATGCCCTCCACCTACAGCACAAATCCATTATAAGATGTGGAAGCAAAATAAGTACACCTGGATGGTGGTAAACTAAAATGCAAAAATTTTCTACAAATAACATTCACATTGGAATCACAGGATCATAGAATTGTCAGGGTTGGAAGGGACCTCAAAGATCATCTAGTTCCAACCCCCCCTGCCATGGACACGGACATCATTCTTATTCAGTAACAAAATATTTTGAAGAATAATGAATTTTAATGCAGTAACTTTAGATACTGTGTGCATAGCCTCACCTTCTGCATAAATTGATCTTGATAACCATTTTAAAATGCAACTGAAATGCACTATAAAAGTTCATAAGATGAACAAAGAAAATACGTTCTCATTTTTCATGAACAAAGTAAGTTGCTCGACCAATGTTGTATTCAGACCTGGTCTCTTTTTCTTTTCTTCCTTTTATTTTTTTGCTTTGCGATTATGATAATTTATCAGAAACCCTGAGAATTCATGCAAAAACTGATGCTCAGTTCCAAGTTTCCTCAACAAAGAGGACTGAAAGGTTTACAGAAAATGTTTTCTGAGGAGTTCCATGATAAATGAGCAAAGTTACACTAAAAATAGCTACAGTGTGAAATCTTTTTGCCTTCTGCTATTATTAAGGGCACTTTACCATGACATTGGTATATACAAAACATATCTCCTAAGTAGATTTAATCCCATTTTTTTTCTGTTTCTTCTAAACCAAGGAGTGGAATTCAACACAAGACTGTTTGTTCAAAGTTCTGAGTGGGAGACTCTGGGTGTGTACGAGCTTGAAGTATCAGAAGGCATTGCAGTTTCTCTTTTATGGATGGAACTGTCTTTCAAGGAAATGAAACTGCCATTTAAAATAGGCAGACAAAAGCCTGGATTCTTTAAGGTCAGGAATTTCTGGAAAATACCATTTTTTTTTTCTTAAAAATAAGTTATTTACTTTTAAAACTCATTGAAAATAAACTAAGATTTTAAAAAATATCTCACAAGTACTGGAATTTACTCCACAATAAACTGTATGGAATTGCACTGACACACACAATTTTTAAGTTAATAAATAGAAGATTGGGTAACCAATTTAAGCTGTTTACCTTGAAGTAGGGATTCCAAATTTTTAATGAAGAATTTTACAGCTTTTTTTCCTTCTTGGACAGGAAAAATAACTTCCTACCCTAAGCAAGTCTAGACTATAAGACTAGTAAACTTGACTAATACAGCATGCTGTGAATTTTAAATGGAATATGTTGTAGATATGACAAACATGATTCAATGTTCCTATTGATCATGAAAAAGTAACCATAAGACTTTTCAGTGTCTTGTCGACATCAAAGGAGTATTCTAAATTGCTATGTTCTTAATAGAATAGTGCAAGCATCAGAAATAGTGGATAAAAGATTCTGATGTGACAGGTACATAGTGAATAAACTTTGTCATCTTAAAAATAATTTTACATCCGAGTGTGATTCATAGATGCATTTTTTTCCTGTTTAGTTAAACCACAGTATTATCTTCCCACTCAGATCAGTTTTTGGTTGAATGCAACTAGCGTGCCGCACTCTTGGATTTAAAATTTTAGATAGACCACTTCCAGCAACAGTCAGAGTATTTATTCTCTGAATCATTTTCGATACAAGCTCAGTTAGATCTTAAGTATTCGGGAATGTGCAGACTATACATGAAGCAAAGGTCTAAAGCTTAGATTTAGATCAAGATCTTCTAGAATCAAGACGGCTTATATGTATGGGGTTTCTTCCCAGATCATTAGATGGAGAAAATTATATGGATTGAGTGGAAATGTAGAAGTCTACATGTCTCTCCTCCCTTTCCATAAGAGGAAAATACAAGCAAGTACTATTAACATAAGAAATTAGCATGTCTTTTTCCTACCCAAAACAATAAGAGGTACAGGAAAATTTGAGACTGCCACAACACATAGGCTGTAAATTTAACTCTAGCAAATATAGTTTTTAGTTGAAAATGTAAAAAAATAGTCACCTGGGACATGAAGACGATGTACACAAAGATTAATGTCAAGGTGCTTAACAGCTCTGATGATTTGGAAATAAGGTGGTTGAAAGCCCATCATTTAGCAACCCTACTATTATAGAATCATAGAATCATAGGAGTTGGAAGGGACCTCTGCAGATCATCTAGTCCAACCCCCCTGCCAGAGCAGGAGCGCCTAGAGCAGGTCACACAGGAATGCATCCAGACGGACTTTGAAAGTCTCCAGAGAAGGAGCCTCCACAATCTCTCTGGACAGCCTGTTCCAGTGCTTTGCCGCCCTCAAAGTAAAGAAGTTCCTCCTCATGTTTAAGTGGAACTTCCTGTATTGAAGCTTGTGCCCTTTACCTCTTGTCCTGTTACCAGGCACCACCAAAAAAAGATTGGGCCCATCTTCCCAACAGCGACCCCTCAAGTATTTGTACACATTAATAAGATCCCCTCTCAGTCTTCTCTTCTCCAGGCTAAAAAGTCCCAAGTCCCTCAGCCTCTCCTCATCAGGGAGATGTTCCATTCCTCTAATGATTTCTGTAGCCCTTCTCTGGACTCTCTCTAGTAGCTCCCTGTCCCTCTAGAACCGGTGAGCCCAGACCTGTACACCATATTCTAGATGTGGCCTCACTAGGGAAGAATAGAGGGGGAGGAGAACCTCCCTCCACCTGGTGGCCACACTTTTCTTGATACACCCCAGGAGGCCATTGGCCTTCTTGGCCCCAAGGGCACACTGCTTGCTCATGGTCAGCCTGTTGTCCACTAGGACTCCCAGGTCTTTTTCCTCAGAGCTCCTCTCCAGCAGGTCAGCCCCTTAATACTACAAACAGCATCCCTTTGTCATGTATCCTATTTTTTATCCAGCACTGACTGGGAATTTCTCAAGTACCAAGCACTCACCAGACACAGCCTGCCTTTATCGGGCTTTCTATCAACAATTGTCACACAGCATGCCCCCTCAGAGGCAGAATCTACCACTGATTAGTCCAGCACTGTTCTTCAACATCTCCTCCTGTCCTGCTCATTGGATTTTGGAGGTGCTTCCCAAAAGGTGCTGTAAAGAAACACCATAAAAACCAGCTTCTTAAAGAACATTCTTCTATGTCAAGTCTTCTCATAAACTGTGCCTATTCCTCTCAGTTTATGAACAAATGTTGTTACTATCTATTTTGTTGCCATTTATGCTATTTTCCCTGTCCACGCATGCATCCACACGCACTTCATGGCATTTATTTGTTTCACCTCATGGTTTTTATATTCAGAGCCTGTCAGTTAGCAAGAATAGGAACCCGTCTCTTGTAAAGTTGCAACATAACCAACCACGAATCATTCAAGACTGGAATTCATTTGTGCCTGCGAGAGGCTGATAGATATAAATAATCTCAGTGGTGCTTGGTGCAATGTAAATTCAAGTTTTCTGTGTATGTTCACAATTGCCCTGTACATCACAAGGGTATTTCCTCTTCCCTTCTGAGGACAGCTGGTATACAAAATCTTTTCGGTTTGTATCTAATGGAGCTGTAACTCTAGCTGTTTACACGTGTTAAAGTTTATCTATTTTTAGAAGACACGGAAGTATTCAACTTTCCTTTGATTGTCTGAGGATCCTGAGAGGTATGGTGTTTATATATCTACACTAAAAGGTTATTTATACTACAAAAATATGCCCCCCGCCTCCCAGCAACTATTAAGTTTCAATGAGTCATTTTTTTCCAAATCCCTTCTGTTTAAGTTTCTGTCCTAGCCCAATTTATATGCATATTTAAAAATGAAACAAAACAAAGACCAAACAAGCAAACAAAAACTGCAAACAAACAATAACTAGGGGAAGGAGTGCATTAAGAAAGAACATGTGGTAGATTTCTGTCCTTTGTCTATATATTATGATATATATCAAGAAAAATATTGCTTTCCTAAAGTTATTTGCTTTCTAGCATCCATTTCCTATAAAGGCCATTAAAGAAAGATAAATAATTTGTCTAAATAAAGATTCCCAATTCTATACTCTACGGGAATAGGAAACCATAAGCCATTTCAGGAATTACAAGAAAACATTAGAGTATTTTCTTGGAAACTGTATCATAAAGAAGTAATGTTGCTAAGAGTCACACATAAATTACTGCAGAATTATGCCAATGCTAAAATGTATTTGTAAAAGTGCTTGCAATGAGTACTGCATATCTAATGAAATAAATGCTACTGCATGCAAGCTCTCTGCTCATGACAATGTATTTATTACTCTGCTTAGGAAAGCTAAGTGTTCTGGGCATTGATCACTGCAGGACTTCAGTGTCTTGAATGGCTTTTCTCTGAAAACAATTCTATTTCTTTAAAAGTAAGCATCAATGACAAATGCAAAATGCATGAATAGTCAATAACCACGTGAGAGAGCATTGCAGGCTTGAGGGCAAAATGCTGGTGCAGCTTCTGACTTACCGTTGCAAAGTAGTAAGAACTACTCTTTTTGAGAGTACTGCTGAACAGTCTTCAGCATAAATATCTGTGGCAAAGCTAAGCTCACTTGGGGAAAAAAAATGGTCTCACTTGGGGAAAATTGTGCTTAAGACAGTGCTGGCAAAGAGTGTGAATCCTTGTATCATAAGAACTGCAAATGTTCTTTAGTATCAGTGTAAAATGATTAGAGCTTGGCAGAACTTCTATTAGGAATTTTATTTATATTGTGGGTAAGCAATAAAAAGAGACATTTAATGATCAGTTGTGTGCTTATAGTGTTGCATCACAAACCTTCACATAAAGATTGATCTCTGTTTAACTTATTCTTTCAAATCTCTGCTGTTTTTCACCTATATCAGTGAATTTGAACAATTTCCAGAGAAGGAGGTGTGACCCATTTTCAGATGATGATAATAAAATGTACGTGTCTATGGCCAAAAAAGATACGGTCAATATAGTCACTGGTGCTTTCTTGCCTATTCAACTGACCATATACTGGGCAGAAAATTTAGTTGCTTCTGAATAGATTGAGTGGTGCCACAGGAGACACCTCATGGTATTTGAAACATCTGCTCAGGATGAGTAGATATGATGCAGAAATGATACCTCATATGTTAGACAACCATGGTTAGGTAACTGAATCCTCTTCTGGAAAAAATCTTGATTCAGTTGTCTAAAAATGACATCTAGAGCCACTTTAGTTTGTGTGGTATCCCATCTGGCCTTCAGCTTGGGATCTGGAATTGCACAGACCTCTCAAACGTCTTGTGTGTAATTTATCGTTCTTTTGCAGATTTCCTGAATCCCTTATAGCCTCTCAAATGGTACTGGACAGGTGTGTTAACAAGTGCATTGATTCCTAACCGTGTGCTTTAGCATCAGACACATCGCTCTGCAGCTCCGTTCTGGCTCCAGCTCAGAATTAGCTACATCTCCGCTGCCTACATAATCGTAGAATAGTTTGGGTTGGAAGGGACCTTTAAAGGCCATCTAGTCCAACCCCCCTTGCAACAGGGACACCTGCAACTAGATCAGGTCACTAAGAGCCCCATCCAACTTGACCTTGAATGTTGGCAGGGAAGGGGCATCTGCAGCCTCTCTGGGCAACCTGTGTCAGTGTTTCACCACCACCACTATAAAAAGTCTAGTCTAAATCTACCCTCTTTCAGTTTAAAACCATCATCCTTTGTCCTATCACAACAGGCCCTACTAAAGAGGTTGTCCTCATCTTTCTTATAGGCCCCCTTTAAGTACTGAAAGGCCACTATAAGGTCTCGCCTGAACCTTCTCTTCTCCAGGCTGAACAACCCCAACTGTCTTAGTGGGGACTTACACTTCTATCCATATATGTTGACACTGATGTATAAGTTTCTTAGTCTGGAAGTGATTCTCATCTGAAAAATAAAATGAAATTTAATACTGATCTACTTTTTTTGCCCACACCTATTCTTTGATAATTTACAATATTATAGCTATGATAAGTTCTTTATGATGCATATTCAAAACTCAGTGAACTCCTATAACAGTCCATACATAAGACTGGCATAAATTTTCAACTTTTATATTATGATTTTTTTTGCCAGCTGAGGTACTTTTATTTATAATGGCCCACATGAAATACACAGAACCATGAAGGAGATCATCATATCCAAATTAATAACTATATTTGGAGCCCCACTGTGGCACTATATGATGGCAAATGGTAAAATGTTCTCCGAAATCACTGTCTCTCCTTTGGTTGTCAGTTTATTTCCCACTCAGGATTACTAGGACAGAACTCCTTCAATGCAAATAAAGTCCTTCCCTTTGAGAAAGTTTGAAGTCTTCAGTTGTAAGCTATTCAAAACAGAATAGTCTTCAAAATTCACAAGGTATTTTTTACTTAAGCCATCGTTAATATCTATGAAGCCAATAGTATCAGTATAGTAATATATATATTATTATTTTATATACATATATATCACATCACCAATATTTGTAATCTGCCATCCGCTTCACTGATTGAAAGAAAGTTTTTTGTCAACTCTTCAATGCAGTTTATAAACTTTGGCAATCTGTGCAGGTATGAATAGTCCTCTTTCAAGTCCAAAGTGTGTAACACGTTATTTCTTCAGTATGTTATGCTAGGCTGAAAATCTAAAAGAAATAAAACTTCACAAAGTTTCTTGGAAGAAGTATGACTAATCAGAGAAATTTAATGTCACCTGAAATGAAGAATAATCTTAAACATTATTGTTTCTTGTTTCCACAGTCTAATGAGAATATAAAATTTTCCAGAAGTGCTGTTCTTGCATACAATCAACTCTGCTCTTCCGTAACTGTGCTAGTAATTTCTTTAATCAGAATCAATCAAAAAGTTCCACGCTTAGCAGTAGACAGTAGCATTCTATTTTTCACAGGTGTTGAAATTCCTCAGAGTTCAGTGGTTGTTATAAGTGTGTAGTATCTGAATAAGTCAGGCCATGAAATGCATACTTAAGCACCTAACGAAAGGTGACCTTACTCTCATAGGAGGCTGAGCATCCATATTGAGGTTAATGAAGCTGCAGCACTTACTACATCTGAAAATCAGATTAAATTTAGCTGCATAACTTTAAACTTAAAAGCAAGCCAGATGCTTCTTAATATGGAGAAAATTTTCATCTTCTTGTCCTGTCATTACTCCGCTAACTGTCACCCACCTGTCTGCTTTTTTCTGCCCTGGAGGTGGATCACAGGTGTGGGGGTGGATTTTGTTAAGGCTTTTTGGTTTTTTTTAAACTTTTCCAGCCCTTCACACTTCTGTCCTAATTTGTCTTTTGCCAATATTTTGGTTGACTATTTGGAAAGGCAAGTATATTTCTGGTTCCCTGGGATGACTTGACAATAGACTTAAACTGAAAGGTGAAAAAAGATAGTGCATATCACAAAAAATAAAAATTGCTATCTCCAAGAAAGCTGGTGAGGGACTTTTTTAGGGTGTCAGGTAGCAGTAGGACTAGGGGGAATGGATCAAAACTAGAGGTGGGTAGATTCAGATTAGATGTTAGGAAGAAGTTCTTCTCCATGAGGATGGTGAGACACTGGCACAGGCTGCCCAGAGAGGTGGTGGAAGACCCATCCCTGGAAATTTTTAAGGACATGTTGGATTGGGCTCTGAGCAACCTGATGTAGTGGGAGGTGTCCCTGCCCATGGCAGGGGGGTTGGAACTAGATGATCTTTGAGGTCCCTTCCAACCCTGATAATTCTATAATTCTATGATTTCATGACATCTGTCATAGTACTGCAAACTATGGGGATCTTCCTTATGGATTCATGAAGACTTGAGGTACAAATTTAATTAACTGTTTTGCTCCAACTGATCTAAGATTTAAAAACAAATATGTGCCTTACTTACTGGAGAAAAGTGCAAAGTATGTAGAACATGTCTGTACTTCTTTTGCCATCAAAATTTTCTCCTTTGAGATTTTACCATAAGTCTTACATGCTATTTCACAGAATCATTTAACCACACAGTCACAGAATAATTGAAGTTTGAAAGCACCTCTGGAGGGTGTCTAGTCCAACTCCATGCTCAAAGCAGAGTCACCTAGAACAGGTTACTCAAAACTCAGATTATGAGTATTTCCAAGGCTCCATAACCATTCTGGGCAACCTATTCCAGTGTTCAATCACCCCCACAGTGTTTTTGTTTTTATCTTATGTTTAAATGGTATTTCTTGGATTTCAATTTGCACCCATTGCCTTTTATCCTTTCAATAAATATTTAATGTATGTTCTTAAAGATCTGCAAACCAGGGGCGCCATGTTGCATGTCACACAATGGATCAAACATTCCAAGCAGGCAGAGGAACACTTGAAAAGATTTCTTAAACAAATGCTTCAAGACACCTTTATTTTGGACTGCTGCTGTGCTTGAATACATGAAGCCTCAACCTGCGTGGCAGTGTACAAGTTTAAAAAATTTCTTTGATCATTACCCATTAATGTATATTCCTTTTCTGTGGATGTTCTTAAGAAATTGTATGAAAAACTTCACAGTTGTCAGAAAAGCAGTGTCTCACCTAAATCTGTAGCTTGGTTTGTTAAAAATAAATTTTGTTTTCTTTTGCCTTTTCTTTCCAGCTGGATCTTTTTGCTCCCTGATGCACTGTGTATTGATTCATGCTCTCTGGATGGAGCTTTCCATAAGCATCTACCAGAATTCCTCAGAATTTTAGGACTCTGTTATACCCGCAGTTTGTATTTTACTATATTGACACTACTGCCAAGCACCTAGCGTGCTGGAATCTAAACACTGTTTTCATAGGAAATAAAAGTTAGCTCAGATGTCATTCTGATACTAAATTTTAAGAAAATCCATTTTGGGGGGCAAATATTTTACTTTCCATATTCTATTTAATGAATACTTGAATGATTTAAACCATTATCTTGCTGTACCAAGTTGTATTTGAGTCTTTTGTTATTTCAAATACAAAACCCTAGGAATTAGCAACTGAAGATGAAAAAGCAGGGCAAAGTTTTCATATTTATTGTTCCAATTTCCCTGTTTGGACATTGGAAAGACCTTCAAATTCTACTTCATCTTTTACAATGAAAAGTTTAGTATAGACATCATGACTTTCTAGCAAACTGGCACAGAAAGTCTCTGTCTGTTTATACAGAACCCGGCAATGAAACTTAGTGTCACACTTGATGTCTTGGTTTAATTGAAGATGGACTATTGAATGGTGGTAGGTAGCAAAGGAGTAGTATATAATGAACACAGAGAGAAAACTAATTAATTTTCTTAATGTTGGTTTGTTTGTTGTCCTTCTCAATGAAAATACACTGTAGTGTATGTTCAAATGATTGTGCAACTGTTAGGTGACAAAACACAGGAAATTAGAGCTGACATTTTTCAAGAGACTCTCCTTTTTCAAAGCTCCCTGTGGATCTAAGTTCAAATTTGGACACGCTCAAACAATGATAAATTTATTGTGCTGAATTTTGGTGTTTCATCTGTGTTTCTTCAGCATGGAAAATAGTCATGTGGTATTAAAGTTTTGCTGGCTTTGTGGCCTGTACTTTTCCATAAATTCTCTTCTTGATGAAAGAAGATGATCTTGAGACTTGGGAAGACCTTTACACTCATGAAAAGTGAGTGTAATCATTCACACAAGGAAAGTAAAAACATGCTATTACCATTTGGTACTACCATAAGTGAGTGTGCAAGTTACAGAAAGCTGAGATTTGTGATCACAGAATCACAGAATCACTGTGGTTGGAAAGGACCTTCAAGATCACCAAGTCCAACCATTATCTCTCTCTACCAGACCACTTCTACATCATATCCCTGAGCACCTCATCTAGATGGCTTTTGAACACATCCAGGGTTGGTGACTTCCTCACCAACCACCTCCCTGGGCAGCCAGTTCCAGTCCTTGACAACCCTTTTGGTGTAGAAGTTCTTCCTATGTTTAACCTAAACCTCCTCTGAAGCAACTTAAAACCATTCCCTCTTGTCCTGTCAGTTGTGGTGTGTAAGAAGAGGTCAGCACCCACCTTCCTACAACTCCCTTTCAGGAACTTGTAAAGAGCACTAAGGTCACCCCTCAGCCTCCTCTTCCTCAGACTAAACAACCCCAGGTCCCTCAGCCATTCCTCATAAGGCCTATCCTCAAGTTCCTTTACCAGCTTGATTGCCCTTCTCTGCACACTCTCCAAAACATCAATGTCCCTCTTGTCCTGTGGTGCCCAAAACTGAACACAGTGCTCAAGGTGTGGCCTCACCAGTGCTGAGTACAGGGGGACAATCACTTCTCTTGTCCTGCTGGCCACACTATTCCTGATCCAGGCCAGGATGCCATTGGCCTTTCTGGCCACCTGGGCACACTGCTGGCTCACATTCAGCTAGCTGTCAATCAAGATCCCCAGGTTCCTTTCTGGCGAGCAGCTTTCCAGCCACTCCTCCCCACGTCTATAGCTTTGCATGGGGTTGCTGCTGCCCAAGTGCAGGACTCAACACAGCCTTGTTAAAGCTCATACAATTGACCATGGCCCATCGGCCCAGCCTGTCCAGGTCCCTCTGAAGGGTCTCCCTACCCTCAGGCAGATCAACACACCCACTTAACTTGGTGTCATCTGCAAACTTACTGGGGGTGTTTTCAATCTCCTCATCAAGATCACTGATAAAAATGTTAAAGAGGAGCAGCCCCAGCACTGATCCTTGAGGGACACCACTTGTGATGAGTCGCCAACTGGATTTAACACCGTTGACGAGCACTATCTTGGCCCAGCCATCCAGCCAGTGCGCAATCCAGCATTGTGTACGCCCATCTAAGCCCAGGACAAATGGTATTTTGATGAGAACACTGTTGGGAACGGTATCAAAGGCTTTACTGAAGTCCAGATACACTACATCCACAGCCTTTCCCTCAACCACTGTGTGGGTCACCTTATCATAAAAGGAGAAGAGGTTAGTTAAGCAGGACTTGCTCTTCATGAACCCATGCTGACTGGGCCTGATGGCCTGGTTGCTCTGTAAATGTTGCGTTAGGGCTCTGAAGATAATCTACTCCATGACCTTCCTGGCACCAAGGTCAGACTGACTGGTCTGTAGTTCCCCGGATCCTCCCTTCTGCCCTTCTTGCAAATGGACGTCACATTGGCTAATCTCCAGTCTGTTGGGACCTCCTCAGTTAGCCAGGACTTCTGATAGATCATGAAGAGTGGCTTAGTAAGTTCATCAGCCAACTCCTTCAGCACCCTTGGATGTAACTCATCTGGCCCCATGGATTTGTGTACGTCCGAGTGGTGCAGCAGGTCACTAACCATATCCTCTTGGATTATGGAGGCCGCCTTCTGCTCTCCATCCCTGCCTTCCAGCTCAAGGGGTTGGCTATCCATCAAGCAGCTAGTCCTGCTAGTAAAGACTGAGGAAAAGAAGGCATTGAGTAC
>JAVSBS010009396.1:0-13432 GCA_033124195.1 Coracias cyanogaster | reverse complement strand
TGGCCTGCCCCCTTTTCCAAAGGCTATAGACTCTCCTTTTGTTCCTAACTTCCAGCCAAAGCTCTCTATTCATCCAGATCGGTCTTCTTCCCTGTCTGCCCCTCTTTTGGGACGTGGGGATGGTCTCTTCCTGTGCTTTTAAGATTACCCTCTTGAAGTCTGTTCAGCTTTCCTGGGCTCCTTTGCCCTTCAGGATGGCCTCTCAAAGGACCCTGCTAATGATGTAGTGAGATAATTTTGTTCAAATTAAACTATAACTACCCACAAATTGTGGGATCTCTCATGGAATTAAATTCCATTTTGAAGTTTCTTTCTCTGTCTTTTCCTTAACTAAATTATTTGTATGCTAGCCCTGTGCCATTTTGAGTTTGCGTGGCACCTACCACAGGAGATTGGTCTAATAGCCTCTTTAGACAATCTCTAGGAATGATCTGTGCAAGAATACATACAGCTGATTAAGTATGCAAAATACAGACATTGAGATTTTGTCTTCTCTCATATTGCAGAAGAAGAACATTTCTGTTTGCTCTGTTCTTAAAGCCTTTGAGGCAGAGCTCATAAAGCACTGATAAAGAGTTGGGAAAAAAACCAAAAAAAAATCAACAAAAAAACCTCCCACAAACACAAACAACTAAAAAACCCAGCACAAAACCTCAAAACAACAAACACATTTGTCTTTGAGTTCTTAAACATAATCCTTTTTTATCTGTGATGGGAGTAGGGAAGTGACTGATCTTAACACAGAACTTAAAGACACTGCAGTTCTATTTTAAGGACTGTTCTCAGGGACACATACTGGAAAAGAAACAAGCTGCAGAACTTCCCATCAGGGGACATATTAAAAATTAAGTGAATAGCTGCTAGAAAAAAGGGTTATATAATTTTAAGTAAACAAATAATGGGATGTTGACTGTAAAAGTAAATAAGGAGCTCTAGCATTCTTTTTCTATGGAATACTGGAATTATTGCTTCCATTTAAACATAGGTAAAACTTGTACAATCCAAGTGCTTTGATTTCTCAGGCTGAAGGCACTCTGAAGTTAGAAAGCACAAGGACATCTGAACCACATGTGCTTCTTTGGTCTATTTTATATCTGAAGAAAATACACATCTCTTGACCCTGTATATGTAGACCTGAGGAACTTTCCTGAGAACAAATTTCTTTGAAGGAACAATTATCTATTTTCAACTGCAGAGAATAACGATTCCCATTTTAAATTATGCACGTCTAAATTACAAGGGGCATAAAGAGGTCAGATCGTGTCCCTCAAGATAAGATAATTAACAATGTTCTGTACTTGTGGTACAGCTTAAGAGGCATGTTATGCCTCTGTATTGCAACTCCACACATGGATATTTGCAAGGCAGTTTTCATGTTGGCTCGGATAACTTTTTCCAATGCAGAACACATTGGAATCAAGCATGATTTTTATGATATCAGAACAGTTCAAATTCTCTGAGTATATCTGGTTCAAGATATGGGTTCTTTTTCTTGTTAAAATTTTGGCATGGCTCATAACCATCAGAATTTTCACTATCTTCCTTCATCAGGCAACTTAATATTTTTACTGTGAGGGTGCCTGTGCACTGGAACAGATTGCCCAGAGAGGTTGTAGCATCTCCATAGCTGAAGTTAGTCAAAAGCTGTCCGGACAGAGTCCTGGGCAGCCTTCTGTAGGTTACTCTGCTTGAGCATTTCTGTTGGACTAAAGGACATCCACAGGTCTCTTCAAACCTCAAACATTCAGTGATAAATTGATTCTCTACTATTATTGCATTCTGCTTCTCTTTGCTTGTTTAGTTAAGGCTATTGAGAATATGGAAGACATGTCCATCTTCTCTGATATGGTCCTCAATGGGCTACAGTGTGGATATCTGCTCTGACATGGTCCTGCATGGGCTGCAGGAGAAAAACCTCGTCACCATGGTCTTCTCCAGAGGCTGCAGGGGAATCTGTTTCAGCACCTGGAACTCCTCCTCCACCTCCTTCTTCACTGACCTTAGGATCTGCAACGTTATCTTACATTTTTTCCTTACTCCTTTCTCAGCAGCTGCATAACATTCTCTGGTCCTGCTTGGCAGGGGAGTTGGACTCGATGATCTCCAGAGGTTCCTTCCAACCCCTAACATTCTATGATTCTATTATTTTTTACCCCTTCTTAAATATGGTATCACAGAGGGACCACAAACATCACTGATGGGTGTAGTTTTGCCCAACAATGGATCTGTTTTGGAGCTATCCAAAAGCAGCTGTGTCCAGCACAGGGCATTCCCTGGCCTCTACTCACAGAAACCATCCCTGCAGCCCCCCAGTTTTATATCTACAGATGCTCTGTGCAGTAAAAGAAGGAAGCTTATTTGCCCGGACAACACCAACAGTTTCCAGGTTTCTGGCCTGTTCCTGGATTAACGACTTATAGTGATGTTTTCCCCATCTAATTTCAGCTGCTGCTATCAGAATGTATGTACAGTATCTATTCCTTAGGTCAGATCAGATAGATCTTACTTGTTAAGAGATACTTGTTGTTTAGCTTAAGTAAGTTTTAAATAGAAGGAAGCACGTAGAGATATAATGCTGTGTGCCTCAGTGTGCTGTTTGCTTAGCTTCCCTTATTAGCATGAGTAGCTCCATTTGTGGAAGCCTTAGGCCACAAGATGTACATTTCCACCAAGGTTTACTTAACTGTACCTCCTTAGTCAAAACTCCTCCAGAAAGAGCGTAAATCAAAAAATAGGAGACTTCAAGGCTACAACCATCACCAGCAGCTGCAGCTAGCCAAGGCCTGCTGCCTGGACATAGTGAAGGAATCCCATATGGAGTCAAAAGATGTCAAGAATCTCTGGCCAGAATCACCAAAAGGCATGTGAAAGGCAACGTGAAGGTTGCACGAAGGGAGGATGTATCGTCTGTAAGGGTATAAATGCCCAGGGGTTTCTTTGTTCAGGGTCGCTCTCTGGAGGCACCCAGCTTGAGCTGACCTTGGTGCTGTAACATTCTACTACATGATTTATTTTTATGAGATTCTATACCTAAGACTCTGCTCTGGGAAAGCTAGCGTTCAGACTGCACTTCTTTAACATACTCTTTTACTCTTTAACCTCCAGTTTATGTGCTAAGAAAAAAAGTCTTTTATACTGGATGGCATTTGACATGCAATCGGCTCCCTTCTGCCTTGTTGCTGTGGAGCCTAGAGTAGTATGACACTCATGATTTTGTGAAAAGACTATCTGTTTATTCAGTTTTGCTTTCACTGGGGTGCTGCTTAATTATTATTTGCTTTCAAGTTCTGTGTGTTTTTGTTTTGATTTGTTCCAAACAATTTGGCTGAGTGCAGGTTCTTTTTTCGGTTGATCCAGGTATTAAGTTTCTATCTTGAAAAAAATCTCTGCACAACCCAAATATACGGTATGGATACAATATAAAAATTGAGATTTTTCATATAAGATTTATCATTTTCTAACACAGTCATTAAAAAAAAGCACTGTATATAAAGCTCTACATAAGGTTACACTGGAAAGGTGATGAAGAGCAAATTATTTTGGAAATTATTTCCAAACATGCTAAGGACGAAAAGGTGATTAGGAACAGTTGGCATGGATTTATAAAGCAGAATTGACAGTCAACTAACCTGGCAGCCTTCTATGATGAAATGACCAGCTCAGTGAAGAAAAATGCCTTCAGTTCGTCTTCCACAACATTTTCATAGACAAAATTACAAAGTACAGACCAGATAAATGGACAGTAATTGATTGGACTGTAAAGGATTGAGAGTAGGTTGGGCAGCTAAGGCTTGAAAACCGGCTTAGAGGGTTGTGATCACGGACAGCTGGTGGGCAGTCACTTGTGCTTTGTCCCAAAGGACACTATTGTGGCTTGTACCATTAACATCTTCATTACTGGTCTTGATGATAGGACACAGTACACCCTCAGCATGTTTGCAGATGATAAAAATGTGAGGAGTGGCTGATGTACCAGAAGCAGTGTGAGGACATTCACAGAAATGGCCACAGGTTAGAGGAACAGGCGGACAAGAATCTCATAAAATTCAACAGGAGGGAATATACCTGAGGAAGAAAAATTCCAAACACCAAGGCAGTCTGGGGTCAATAAGCTGGAAAGCAACCTGACAGGGATGGACCTGAGGGTCAGGGCTGCCAATAAACTGACCATGAGCCAGTGATGTTCTCTTGTAGCAAAAAATGTTCACAGCCTCCCAGGCTGCATTAAATAGTGTTGGAAGGAAGATCGAGTGCGGTGAACTTCTGCTGCTCCCGTGATTTACTCTACCCTGATAAGAAACATCTGGAAAGCTGTATCCAGTGCTGGGTTGACCAGTACAAAGGAGAAATGGACTTAATGAAGCAAGTGTAACACAATACCACAAAGATGACTAGGGGCTTGGAACATCTTGGGTGCTTGTGGACAGCCAGCTGAGTATGAGCCGGCAGTGCGCCCAGGTGACCAAGAAGGTCAATGGCATCCTGGCCTGGATCAGCAATGGTGTGACCAGCAGGAGTAGGGAGGTGATTGTGCCCTGGACTCAGTGTACCTTGGGTGCTGTGTCCAGTTTTGGGCACCACAGGACAAGAAGGACATTGAGGTGCTGGAGCAGGTGCAGAGAAGGGCAACAAAGCTGGTGGGGGGTCTGGAGAACATGTTGTGTGAGGAACGCCTGAGGGAACTGGGATTGTTTAGTCTGGAGGAGGCTGAGGGGAGACTCATTGCTCTCTACAACTACTTAAAACACGTTGTAGTGAGGCTGGTGCTGGTCTCTTCTCCCAAGTAACTAATAACAGAACAAGAGGTAATGGCCTCAAGTTGTGCCAGTGGAGGTTTAGATTGGATATGAGGAAGAAGTTCTTCACTGAGAGAGTGATTAGCAGTTGGAACAGGCTGCCCAGGGAAGTGGTGGTGTCACCATCCCTGGAGGTGTGAAAAAACTAGATATACGTGGTGCTTTGAGACATGGTCTAAGGGTTAGGGAGATGTTCAAAGAAGGTTGGACCAGATGTTCTTAGAGGTCTTTTCCAACCTGAATGATTCTATGATTCTATGATCTGTCACACAAGGCGAGACTGAGAGCTGGGACTGTTCAGCCTGGAGACAAGAAGACTCAGGGGGATCTTAGCATTGCGTCTAAATACTTGATGGCAGTGGGGAGTAAAGATGATGGAATCAAGCATGTCTCAGCAGTGCACAGTGACAGGACCAGAGGCAGTGGGTGCAAACTGAAACACAGGAAATTGCACTTAAACATAAGGAAAAGCTTTTTTACTTGAGGGTCATTGAGTACTGGAGCAGAGAGGCTGTGGTGTCTCCATCCTTGGAAACAATGAAAACCTGATTGGACACGGCCTTGAGCAACCTGCAGTAGGTGACCTTGCTTGAGCAAGGTGGGTGGACTAGATGATCTCCAGAGATGCTTCCCAACCGTAGCCATTCTGTGATTCTACAAGCCAATATTTCTGGTTGTCTAATATTGAAAATACTATGATTGGTGATCGTTTCCTGTTCACTTATAAAAGTCATAGTTTACAAAGTCTTTTGTACAGGAGGACTATTTTCTTTGTACTATTGCAAACCAGTTTGCGGACAAGTGTTTTGTTCAGAAGACTCACTGATGTGCCATTATTTTGTTGTAACTTGGTTGATCCTTTTGTTAGCAAAACTGCAAAAGTATCATTACCTTTTCACTTAGTTTTGATGTAAGCATTTACACAATGGAGACGGTTGATGTAATAAAAGAACATAAACAAATTAGATGGATGACAAAAAGGGAAATGGTAATTTTCGGTGCCAAGGATAACCTTAGCTAGGAAAAAAAACCCTGGCTTTGGAGCTCGGATTTTTATTCATTATCTTGCTAAACCCTCCACTTAGGAAAATGACTGAGCAACAGGTCACAGCTGAGGTCACTGTTTCTTCTATAAAGATCCAACAGTTTTATCGCTATTCTTCCTAGCTCCTTGCTATTCCTAATTTCTTCCAACTACTTCAGGCCTAATATCTTCATCCTAATGCTGCAGATGTTGTTGATTCTTACTCATCTTTCAAGTATAACTACTTGTTCAACTCATTTGCACAGAAGCAGCAAATTAGTAATGCTCCACTACAGTAGTTTATTGGAGTTTAATGTACTAGTTCCTCTACATTGGCTTACTGCAATTATTTCAGATAACATTTAGCAATAGTTTTACTTTTGCAAGTATCAGTCACTTTGCATCTGTTATACTGTTCTGTGTGTAATTTCAACAGAAGTGATTTACTGAAGTTTCATAATGTTCTATTTAAAATCTCCTGAAGAGACGTTAATTTTCCTCTTCTTTTTATCTTTAAAAATAAAGTGCTAAAGTTGAGATCAGTAGCACTTGTGGTTTTTTACACACATCGAGAGTGTGTACCAATTGCAAAATTACGGAATGGTAGGGGCTGGAAGGGACCTCTGGAGATCATTCAGTGCAACTCCCCTGCCAAAGCAGGTTCACCTAGGGCGGGTTACACAGGACCCAATTCAGGCAAGTTTTGAAGTTCTCTACAGAAGGAAACTCCACAACCTCTCTGGCCAGCCTGGTCCAGAGCTCCGTCACCCTCACAGGAAAGAAGGTTTTCCTCATGTTGATGTGGAACTTCCTGTGTTCCAGTTTGTGCCCACTGTTCCTTGTTCTATCACTGGGCGCCACTGAAAGTTGACTGGCCTCATCTTCTGGAGACCCACCATTCAGATATTTATAAACATTGACCAGATCCCTTCTCAGCCTTCTCTTCTCCAGGCTAAAGAGAACCAAGTGTCTCAGCCTTTCCTCAAACGGGAGGTATTCCTGTCCCTTAATCTTTCTCCTAGCCCTCTGTTGGACTCTCTACAGTATTTCCCTGTCTCTGTTGAACTGGAAAGCCCAGAACTGGACACAATACTCCAGATGTCACCCTACCAGGGCAGAAAAAAGAAGGAGGAGAGCTTCCCTAGATTTGTTAGTCACACTTTTCTTAATGCAACTAAGGATACTACTGGCCTTCTTGGCCACAAAGGCACACTGCTGGCCTATAGTTAACTTACTGTCCACCAGGACTCTTAAGTCCTTCTCCGTAGAGCTGCTTTCCAGCAGGTCAACCCCTAACCTTTACTGGTGCATTGGTTTATTCCTCCCCAGGTCCAGGACGCTACACTTGCCCTTGTTGAACTTCATGAGGTTCCCCTCTGGCCAGCTCTCCAATCTGTCCATATCTCACTGAATGGCAGCACAGCCTTCTGCTGTGTCTTCCACTTCACCCATTTTGCATCATCAGCAAACTTGCTGAGGGTGCACTGAAATGGTCCTGCGTTATAGCTTACAAGGGGCATCATGATGCCTAGTGTCTAGAGGAGGACTGTGAATCAAAACCAAACATACAGATTTGAACTGCTGAATACTCAGCTATTCAGCTGGCTTATCCTGCTCTTTATTTCCAAGTAATTCAATTAATCAGGTATAGCTCTATCCTCGACTTATGCTGAACCAATCTATGACAAACACTGCTACTTTACATCTTGATTACAATCAACAACTGATCAGCAATTTTCCTTCGAATTGAGTTCTCCATGTCCCTTCCTTTGTAAACATGACAAGTTTTTACAGCGATGTTTGCTGTCAGTGCTGCTTGTTAGGAGATACATCATGGGTTGGATTCATCTCATGTAACGTTAGAAATCTACCACAGAAGCATCCTTATCTATGATCTTCCCTCTGGGCTCCCTTTATAATGAATGGAAAAATAGCAGCACTTTTCAGAGTATGAGTCATCTGACCTATTTTAGCTACTTCAGGATGAGATGAATCATGAGCTAGAAGTGCTTATTTCTCACCACTGACCAAACTAGAAAGGGATATATGGATGGGATCAAATTATTCCTCCCAATGTGCTTGATTACATTTTTCTTCTTTACCTGAGATTACTTTATTGCCACTGCATGAAGGTAGGATAGTACAGATCACAGCATTTTTTAGCTAAATATGGAAGATAGCTCACACTGGTCATACAATCCCATGCACAAATTCTGTATACAAACCTGAAATTCCAGCTGTGTGCTCAGCATGTACTGAAATTCCACATTTTTTTTAGCTTTGATGTGTTAAACAAGTGGTTAGCATTTTGAAATTCAGGATGGTGGACTGTTCCAGTTTTAAGAAAAGTTACGAGCTTGATTTTCTAACCATGGAGACCAGAACAAGAAGGGGAAATCCTCTCTCTCTCCTAATTCAGGAAGACAATATAAGCAGTGGATAATTCTGCTTCAGAGAAGTTATCAGGAAAGAGAACATGGAGTTTTATTCAAAGATGAGAAACAGACTGAGAACAACCTATCAGAGAAATGCTGTGAAGAAATATTATATCTTTTAAAAAATCTTCATTAATTAAAATACTTTCAAGACTAATAAAATGTTTCATGCTTTTTTTCTGCTATGTCTTAGAAGAATGTACAGCTCCTTTCTTTCCTCAATTCTAGTGATTAGAGTAATCATCTGGGAAAGAAAAGAATTGTGATGCATTCTCCTACTTATGAATACCTTTTAAATGAATTTGTTTGGAATCTGAAAAATTTGGGATAATCAGAAACATATTTTTCAGTAAATAATTGTTTCTCATGGGTTCAATAACTGGGGAGCAACAGTTTATTATAATCTGGGGTATTTTTTTTTGCCAACATAAACTGAGAAGTTTTAAATTCCTCTGATCCTCAAATTTACTGAACTTTAGGACCTACCTTCAAAAACTCCTAATGTCCTCAGTATGACTACTTTTGTGATGCAGTAAAATGTACTTCAGGTTGTTCAGAATATACCTATTATTAATACTAGTTTTTAGATTGGTGCCTATCTAGAGGCCAGATTGAATATAGAATTTAGTATAGCTACAGTAAAAGCAATTGAACTAATTTTCCTTGTTAGTTCTACACACTGCACACTTCTGCTGAAAAAAAAATAATCCACATTTTTCATATTTCCAAAAAATATCATGATGAATTAGGTTCATCACTATTGTTTTCCAAACAGTGACAGCTCTTATTACTTTCTCTTTAAGGAAGGTAGAGTGCTTGGATAAGCATGTCAGAAGACGGCTTTTGAAACCAGACTGCAGTGATTTACCTCACTAATAGGATATTAGGAAGAAGTTATTTACTGAAAGAATGGCCAGTTGTTGGACCAGGCTGCCCAGGGATATGCTGGAGTCACTATCCCTGGAGGTGTTCAAAAACCAAGTAGATCTGGTGATTCAGGCCATGATCTAGGGGTCAGGGAGCTGTTGGGATGAAGGTTGTGCTTGATGATCCTAGAGGTCTTTTCCAACCTAAATAATTCTATAATTCTAAGTGAGAAATGCTGAAGTTTATTTAATAGCTTCTGTAACCCTTTTATTTAGAAAATCTATTTTTACTGCAGGGCTGCTGAAGAAAAAAAATATCCATCTCACAAGGCATTTCAAGCAATTGAAAACTGTTTTTTGCTGTGTTTCTACACTTCTCAATGAAAAAGCAGGTTTTTATCACAAGGAGGGAAAGATTTCTTCTGATTTAAAAATATAAAATATAAAGAGCAAAATTTTTTTCCTACTAAAATATATCTAAAACAAAACTGTGGTTAAATATCTCGTTTGGTTTTTTTTCTGTAACACTCAAAAACCTAATTTTCTGCTGGGGCTGTAATGTTTCATGTAATGTACATGTATTTTATGTCATCTCAGTGGTGTAATTATAATGATATTTACCTGGGTAAGCTTGAGAAGGGGGCCCATGTGAACCTCATGAGGTTCAACAAGGCCAGGTGCAAAGTCCTGCACCCATGTTAGGGAAATCCTCAGAATTAATTCAGGCTGGGGGATAATGGGATTAAGAGCAGCCCTTCAGAGAAGAACTTGGGGTGACCCAGGGGTGAAAGGCTGGACATGAGTTGACTGTGTGATTGCAGCCCAGAAGGCCAACTGTATCCTGGGTTGCATCAGAAGAAGCATGGCCAGCAGGTCGAGGGAAGGGATTCTGCCTCTCTACTCCACTCTGCTGACGCCTCATCTGGAGTACGGTGTCTAGCTCTGGATTCCTCGGCACAAGAAGGATATGAACCTGGGAGAATCTGTGAAGTCCTTCTCAACAGGAACAAAAACCTGGAAAGAAACCATTTTCCTAAAAGGCTACAGCTAGTGTCTCCTGGGATCAGAGCTGAAAAAAAGTGTAGAAATTGAAGTGAGATATGTTTATTGGCTCCTCCTCTCCTCAGTCTTGAATCTGGAAGCAAAAAGGATAATATGCTCTGATTATTCTAATTTTGGACAACTATGGGGCTTTTTATCTTGAAATTCTCAGTAAAACTAGGAAAATGGGTTATAGAAAAGCCTTCTTTGTCTTTTCCCTTTCTGGAGCTAGAGGGACTGCCTCCATCTTCAGCTGAAGACTCTGCACACTATCTTTCATCTAGATTTAAGCATTCCTGGAAATCAGCTGAAGTTTTGTTGCTTTTTCATTTTTATGTCTGGTATTTTGTTCTTAAAACTTTCCAAAAACACACAGGAGGATAAAAGGGAACCCGCAGAGCAACAGATTTTTCTAAAGTACCTTTTTCATGGACTGAAAGCAATGACACTTTTTGAACCAAGACTACATAATTGAGAAATAATCTTTATTTTAATATTTTGTCAGATTCTAACTGGAAATTATTTTCATGTGCTTGTTCAAATGCATCTGCTCAACGTTCATGACTGAAGGGAATTTAAGAATGGTAAGGCTATTTCTTTTCAGAACTCAATATTAAATGACACAGGAAAGAAAATTAAAGTTAAATTAAAGACAAATATTCTGATTATTTTTAAGCTAACAAGAAAACTTCTTCAGTATGAAACAACTAGAGCCACACTCATAAAATAGATGGCAGGGAGGAAATATTCAAACTTTTTTTTGATACAGGCTTGGAAAATAAGTAAGTTCAGTGGTCTCACTGAGTCACACAGTCATTTTGGCAGCATATAGCTCCATGGGAAAATACAGCAAAATTTAGAAGACAACCCAAATTTTGAGTGGCTCAAGTAAGCCTCAAATATAATACATATCTCACCCTGTTGTCATTCAGTGTTCCATTGGCAAAGCTCACAGGGACTGACGACTCTGCTCCTAATGCTCCAGATGAGTGTTTTAAATCACTTAAAGAATTTATAAAAGTGTGTCTTAACAGGGTTTGGTGGCAAGGTTCACTCTATTACTTACTGCACAGAGGAAATATACAAGGGAAAACCGAGTTAGGATCAAGTTGGAATGATTTGTACAGAGATCGGAGTTGTGAAAAGATAAGGGAGACCCTCTCGTTGAGTCAACAGGTTCAAAATGAACCCCCTTGCTTTATAAACTCCTTTTCAGAGAGGGGTCTAGATATGGCTGAATCCATTCCTAGTCCCAGCCTTGGTCAACGGTTTATAGCTAAAGGATTATATCGGTTTATGGCTAAAGGATTATATGTGTTTACTCAATCCTTTATATCACTTATCTAGGATTTCAAAGTTTCAGTGTGCCTATTCCCAACTAACTTACCTTTTGTCCAGGTGTCCAGTGGTAGTTTGGTCTGAAGTTCAAGCCCTTCGGTCTGTGTGCCTGGTATTAGTTCTCTCTGAAGTTCAAATCCTAGGTTTCCTGAAGCAAGGTCTCAGGCCTTGAATTTTCTAAAAATAAATAATTTAATTGAGTGGTACATCTGCAGGGTCAGCTCATGCAGAGTGCCTCTGAAGAGGGGTCCCAACCAAACAATGAAATCCCAGGACAGCTATACCCTTACAGACTATTCACCTGTCCCTCACATGACGGTTCGATCCAATGAAAATGTTTGGGTCTGGGGTCTCTTGTTCATCATTTGGGCCCAAATATGATTCTGGTCTGACATCTTCTGAGCCCCTTGTAGAATTTCTTCACAGAAAGGCTGTTATCTTTTCTAGTTGCACCTACAGTTGATAGTTATAGCCCTGAAGCCTCTTTATCTTCTGATTTACACAGGTTCTGGAGGCTCTGTTTTGACTAAGTAGGTACATGTTCAGTAAATCTAAGTGGAAATTTACAACTTGCGGCCTAAGGCTTCAGCAAATCTAGCTACTTATGCTAAGTGAAGCTAAGCAAACAGTACACTAAATCAAACAACATTATAACTCTGATTCATTCTATTTAAAACTTACTTATTTAAGCTCAATGAATTATACCTCTTAACATTGAGAGGTAGTCCCTGCACAAGGGGCGAGTCACCTGGCGTGCAGTCCCATTACCATCCAGGGAAATTTCAAACTGAGCTCATCCACAGATCTCTTTTCGGTAAAAAGATGTCCTTGTTGCAGATCACTGCCATGCAGCCCCTCTGCCTAGCAGGAAGAGCTCAAAAGAAGGCTCAGTTAGGCTGTCACATTGTATTTATGGGATTGACTGGTTGGCTTGTAGTCAAACTGCGTACAATATTAAAGATATGCACAAGACCCCTTGTACTCATACTTACTTTATTCACTCTGCTCCTCTGTGGGTTTCCTTGAGGAGTTCTTGGTCCAGCCACAGATGAGGCCTTTCCAAATGGCTGCTGGATTTCTCCAGTGCATCCGTCACACAGTTGGATATCTACTACTGTATGAGAAAAGCGTGTCTACAAAGGTACACCGTATCCCCATAAAACTAAAAATACGAAATGCAGTGAGAAAGGGAGAAGGGATTTTTTGCTAATTCTAACCAACCCATTCCTAATTTAATTAGTTGTGATACTACATAATATTATGTTTCTGAAGAAGTTGTCCTATTAGTAATGTTCCAAGAGAAAAAAAAGGAGAGGCATGGAATATGAAGGCTATGCATTTACTGATCTCAGAATAATAAGTAGAAAGTTTTATGAGCTTCCTGGAAGCAACATTCATCAAAGGCAATTAAGAATGAAGATGTCATTGCTGGTGCAGATAGTCCATAAGTAGCATATTACCTGGTGTTTGGTAGGAAAAGGAAGAAGAAGAAGGGAGGACCCCTGTTTGCTTCCTCCTTTTCATTCTTTTGTCCAGGACATGTATTATGTGTTATTTGCAGCTTTTGAGCTAAGTCAACCTTTAATCTGACCTGTTACAGCCATTCTTATGTTCTTACGTCTTCAGAAGTCTATAATAAAGGGAAGAAACCAGGAGCCAGGAAGGTGCTAATTAATATTTATAGTAGAACTAAATTAATCAAAGAACTTGAAAAAAGGGATAGGAAGAAGTGATATAAGCCTCAGAAGTACCATGGTACACCCCTGGACAACAATGCAACGTCCCATTGCAAAGAAACAACACCCAGTAAAAGACAAGGGAAGCATGTTGCAAACATAATACCTTTTACTCAGTTTCTTATGCAGCACCAGAAGAAGGAGAAAGAAGAAAGCATCTGCTGAAAAAAAAAATGAAAAAAAAAAATTTAAAAAG
>JAVSBS010009395.1:7824-22340 GCA_033124195.1 Coracias cyanogaster | reverse complement strand
CTCCAGGCTCAACACCCCCAGCTCCCTCAGCTGCTCCTCACCACACTCCTGCTCTAGACCCTTCCCCAGCTTCACCGCCCTTCTGTGGACCCATTCCAGCCCTTGATGTCTTTCTTAGATGCTCAGATAGCCCCGCTGAAGAGGTGGCCACCGCACCACAACCCCCAGGTTTATGCCTTCTCCAGCTTTTCCTAGGTATCAAATATAACACCAACATCCCAGTATAGCCTCACTACTGCTTGACAGTTGGTGAATTCCTGGACATGAAAGAATCTAGGAATCTTAAAGAAAACTACGTATCAGGATGCTGTATATTACACTTTGACTTAGTACCGTTAATGAGACCCCCTTTGACTACCTCGGGATGAATTCATCTGTGTCTGCTCCCTTCTAAGGGCTCCGTCTAAAGGAGCCAGGCAGAATCATTCCGCTCGAACAACTTCTAATCACAACTAGCAATGAACGTTTCAGCTGACCTATGGTCTCCTCTTCATAGGTCACTGGGGCATCTATTACTGGTTTTCACACCAAATTTGAGCGTAGCGTTACAGACATGAGCACACTTTAAAAATGTCACCACCAGACCAGTTGTAGTGTAGGTCTCCTCGATCTCTGACAAGCCCAGCTGCACTTCAGCTCTCCTCAAGCCAAAGCACAAAGAGTTTCCTTCTTTCTTGTACAATTCAGGACTGGACCCATGGAAAAAGATGAGGAGAAAAGGGAATTCTTCCCCTCAAAACCTGCTGCTGTATGGATGGCAAATTCCCACAGTGAAGTCAGACATGATCGCTTTCCTTTTCCCTTTCATGACACGGTTTCCCAGTGTAGAGGAGCAGTATAGTTTAAACCCAAGGAAAATCCGACTATATTTAAGGCGAATGAAATAATTTATAGTCCGTTCCCAAAATTCTGAGTACGTCCTACGAACACATAGCACAACCCAGAGCTGAGTGACTTGAGATGCTCTAGCAGGCAGAGACTAATCCCATCCTATTTTATTTTGGATCTTCATCACAGCTCAGGTAACCTCAGAAAATCTTTCCTCTTACCTCCCACTCCAAATTTAGCTACATTAACTAAAAAAAATTGCATTCCAGATACAAACCCAGACTTGAACCACAAGGGTTTTGTTTTTCATACAAGGCTTTTCTTTATGCACTTCAAATTGCTTCCTGGAATCCCTGAATTAAAAATTTAAGAAGAAAGGATGCTCTGGTTTTCAGTCCGGTCTTATGCTCATAGCTGGACTATCAGCAGCATTGCACCCACAGCTTTGTGGTCTTCCAAGCCTCTAAGAATGGAGGTCTCATCATGTGTCCAGGCAACATTTCCCAAAGTTTCCATCTTCTGGTGAAGAAGAGTGAAAAACAAACCAACCAAAAAAACCCACCAAACCCCAACCAAATGGTCCCTTGTGTCCAGCTGAAACCTCCCAAGTTATGGTTTGCAACCACTGTCCCTTGTCACACCGTCCGGCACCAGCAAGAAGTTTGCTTTTAAACTATTCAACTACTTTTCACTAACATTTCCAGGCAGATTGCTCTCACCCGCCTCCTCTCCCAACTCAACAAGCTCTCAAATGCTGGCAAACTTGGTGGTTTTTTTTACCTCTTCCAGTTCTTCTACATCATAGAGCCATAGTTTGGTTGGAATGGACCTTAAAGGTCATCTAGTTCCCCCTGTTATGGGCAGAGGCATCTCCCACTGGACCAGGTTGCTCAAAGCCCCGTCCAACCTGGCCTTGAACACCTCCAGGGATGGAGCATCCACAGCTTCTCTGGGCAACCTGGGCCAGGGTCTCACCACCCTCAGAAGGAAGAATTTCCTCCTAATTTCCAACCTAAATCTCCCCTCTTCCAGTTTGAAGCCATCACCCCTTGTCCTATCACTACAAGCCCTTGTAGAAAGTCCATCCCTTCTGACCTGGAGGCTCAAAGCTGTAGAAACTCCTCATCTCACAGAGTCGTGGCTCACATCAGAGTATTAGACACAACAGCGCTTGGCAATCCAAGCTTAGCCACAAAGCTTAGTGGAAAAACACAACTTTTCTCCTATTGGGTGGTCAGAGACAGTTTTGCTCTTCCACCAGCACCCCGCAGCACCTGTTGGTTGAACTGCAGGCTCAAAGCTCTCCTCAGCTCCAAGGAAAGGCCAATTACTTCAGGTAGCCGGTTCTTTCAGACGTTAAGCCTCATTCCCCATGCTCAAAGCAATGCTTTCCATGTCCAGCATGCACTACAAAAACATCCGCCGATTTTAATAGCAAGTTTCCTTTCCCTTTTAAGACTAGGAAGCGCTGCATAACAATCAGTGATTCACAATTCATTCTGCAACCACCACTTCAAAATTCACACTCTGCGGAGAGCCACAGCTCTGCCACCTTCCTCCAAGAAGGCACAAGCCACAGCCATGCTCCTCAGCCGAGCGAGAAGAGAGCAAGAAGAGAGCGTTCCCTACTCAACCAGGGCAGCGAGGACTGCATGGAAGGGAGGCAAGGCAGAGCGTTAGCCGTTGTGGAGGGCTAGCCTGAAGACTTCGTTGGTGCACACCCAGGCACCTTGAAAACTTTTCAACAAAAACGTTTGCTGGAAGCCTAGAACCTGGTCTTCATCTGCCTGAGCGTGACAGGAGAAATAGGTTACTCGGTGAAGCATTGAAAATATCAGGTGTTGGCAAAGTAGCGTCACACCAAAGGAAACTCGCTCCTAAAGGCTGAAAATGATGCTTAGTCTTCTTGCTAAGGCAAGCACGCATGTACCCGGACCACGAATGGCAAGAAAAAGCGATGGAATGAGAGTAAGTGGAGGTATTTTTAATATAGCTCTATGAAAGGAGAAGAAAAGAATATGCTGGGCTGTAGTCTGGAGCAGCAGAGGCAGCTACACCTCCTGACCTTGTCACGGGGCACTCAAGATTTCCACTGACCCATGTTAAACCCCCTCCCCAGAAGGGGAGGTCAAAAGCTTAAACCAGCACAAACCCACAAGTTTACTTAACGCGTAATACCCCAGTAAAGGGGATACAGAGTCTGACAGGAATCGTCCTTGGCCCCAATAGCTTCTTCAGAGCTATTCTTGTACTGTTACAACGAGAGCTGAGGCTTTGCAACAATTTCACCCCAAAGTATATGCAGGGAGAGTAGAAAGTTGTTCTGCTTTGGTTTTGTTGGGGTTCCCCCCTCCTAAAATCAAACAAAATCAAACCGTAACTACTTAAGGAAGAAACACAAGATGTGCCCAGCTCACTTGAGCTTCCACTGAACTTTTGGGATCAGCAAGTCAAGCAACCAAGGTCTCAGAAAATTCATGTAAATATCATGCCAAGAATGACTTCTTAGGGCATGTTCCAGCTATTTCAGTATTATTCATTCTCTCCATTAAAAGCATTACACTCAAACGCCACAGAGGAGTCAAAAGCATAGGTGTTAATTAACTGGGCTCGGAAGAGTTTGGCTCATGATGCCCTTCCTTGTGCTCATTTCTCTACGTTCTTCCTCAAGACCAGCAGACGTGAGCTGTGCAGAACAGCCGCACCGTTAGAAAGGTCACCTTCCAATGAACGCAGCGTGCTGCTCCATGGTTGCGCGTTAGTGTACGCACCCCGTTCAAAGGCACCAGCTGCTCTCAGTTGCTGTGTGGTATCAAGAACAGCATTAAAGTGGCTGTCAACACGTGTGTTAGCACAAGAGAAAGGATTCTCCATGTATGTCAAACAGGACACGTGCTGGCAGAAATGGTTACTGTATGTCATGCTACAGACTTACTATTGAATTTTTCCACTCCTGTAAGTATCACACAAGGTAGAACAAGAAGTTCTAAGTCGACTTTGACTTTCTGGACACTTCCTTGGTAAGGAACAACATTCCCAGGCATTAAAATGTCAATTTTGAAGCAAAGATTAGAGACTCATACACATGAAGAGTGGAAAAGTGTTGTTTCTCCTATGGAAAATTCCCAAATGAGTTGGATTTGATCACGACAATAGGCATCCTATAATCCAGCGTGTTCTTTCTGAGTACCTAGACACACTCCCCCGTGATCCCAAAATTACTCAGAGGGTAAAAACAGCACAGGGAGAAATACTACTCCAAGCCATGGTATTTATGGCAAGCTCCCACACTGCAGCTACAGCCCTAACGGTGATACTGAAGGGTGAGGAAATCCAAAAGCTTTACAGGCTCTTTAAGAACTCGGTATCTTGCCACAGGACTCAAGACAACCGCTGTTGGATTTCCTCACAGCAAAAGCTGTGAGGCTTATGCAATAACCTTGAAGACGTGACTGTGCAAAACCACACGCAGACGGGATGGGCCCAAGACATTGAGTCCAAAAGCCTTGGTCACATCATTGAGGTTCGTGCACACCCAAGAGTAAGATGGATGAGATCAGCGTGTCTGGCTTCACACCCGTCCTGCAATTCAGCGCTTCGCGTGGCCACGCGATTGTCTTTCCTCAACAGAGCGTGCGGAGCCGCAAGCGAGCTGGGAGCCCACCCGCAGCTAGGAAGGAGGAGCGAGTTTAATGAGAGTCAAAGCGAATTGTGTAGGTTAGGCTGAGAAGTGGATGCAGTACACCAGGAACTGCGCTGTTCAACCACCCGGAACAACTCAGAAGAGCTAAGCAAGGAGATTCAGAAGCTCGGTCCTGTGGCTGCTCCGTTAGCAGCGCAATCAGGGGAAGACGGAATATTTTGATGCCAGAGGTGCCATTCGGAGTTAGCAGAAAAAGGAAACCTAAACGGCTATTTTAAACAAAGCCAGGTTCAGGTAACTCTAAAGACTGGATGGCTTTAGAGTCCTGACTCAACAGTAGGGCTGGACCAAAACCCTGACAAAAACCTGATCATTTTAACTACTGCGGTGTCATTTCTTACTTTTTAAAGAAAACACTGCCCACAGCTGACTCTACGTACCAGGTATTTGCTGCAGATTGCAGGACAGCTTCTTTCATTGATAAGCAGTGTAATTAGTTTACAAGTCTGCAGCCCTGGTATATTTAGACCCAAAGCGCAGAACACTGGATAGCTTTACGCAGTTCATCAGCCCAACGTAAACAGCAATGTAATCACACGACAGCCTGAAAAATAATCCGGTTTCTTCACAAGACGATGCTGTTTTAACAGGGTTTGATCTCAGAGGCAACACTCCCACTGCAGAACCAGTCTGGACTACAGAGGGACTGGGCGGCTTTACCACCAGGACTGTGCCCTGTGACAGCACAGAAAGAGCAAGGTCTTACTGAAGGGTTGTCAGCTAACAAGAAGAGTCTAAAGCACAGCAGACAGGTTATCTGAAGGGATAAGCAGATACTTCAGTCTCAAACAGCAGAAGGGTGACATCCCACAGCGAGCTTACCAGCGTTCCTTCCCCACCCAAGAGAGCGTTTTAATATTTTCCGGTATCAGATGATTTTGAATCCTGCAAAAAATCTAAGAGGTGAGCATTTGTTAACCTGCAACAGAAAGCGTTTACCTTAAGCTGTCCCACTACCATACTGAGTATACAGCTGTCAGGCGTCGGTTGGTGGTCTTGTGCTGTGATGCTGTGTTGTATTTTTTGGAAAGGGAGGCTCTGCAATGAGAAGAAAGCAAAAGAAGGAAATGTAAAGTCACTGTGTTATTCAACTTCGCAAACAAAGATGGAGCAAATCCAACATTATCAAGCGTCAGACTATTTTGGTGGAGAGTTGTTGCAACTCAACGCTCCTGAGGATGGGTTGACTGTAACGGTTGTGTTTGTCAAGCACCGAGACGTGAAATGCGTCCCCGTATTGGCTAAGCAGTACCTCTTCCTAGTCCAACTACACTGCCCGAAGAGCTCCAGCTCATCAACAAGCTGAAAGTTTGTACGATGAAAGCATAAAGCTTCTCTGCTCTGGACAGCATTAAAAGATCATTTACCAGACGACCCCAAATTCGCTTCTTTGTTGAAGCGCCTGTGAGTACAAAGGAAAGGTGGTTGACCAAGAACAAGAGTTCAGGACCTGAAACGCACAGATCCACCTCTCCTGGATAGTAACACCCGAGGGGAACCAGCTCATCAACAGGCACCATCTTTGCCACGTACTAGGCAGGAGCAGGGGGAAAGGAAGAGGAGGTGGAGATCAAAAGCACAGATATAGAAGAGAAAAGCTTCCCATGCTCATGTAGCAGATGCAAGTATGTCTGGACTTAAGCGTGCAAGGAATACACCCTGAGTAACCCCAGACACCGGGGAGCAATTCCTCTCTTTCAACATAGACCACATTCACATGCCAGCCATGGATGAGTCCATGCAGCGAACATCAAAAGTCTGGGGGATCTCAGAGTCCTGTCACACAAGCGCAAGCTTGGCACTGTTCTGTCAAAAGCTGCATTAGTCCTAGATGCCGTAGGAGTGGCAGCTGAGCACAGACGGAGCTCTGAGGGACCCGAGACCGACACCGAGTCCACGCGCTGCACAGGCCAGCAGCATGTGGCCATCTAAACCTCAGGTCGTACTCCGAGGCCTTGGCTTCACTCCCTGATTTAACAGGCTGGGGCAGACCCAAACACGTACTTTGACAAGTTCACTCTAGTGGAAGGAGCCTGAAAGAGTTCCTAGAAGGCCAAGGGAGAAGAACAGGAGCTCCGAGTCCTGCTGTCAAGGATGGGAAGTACAGTCTTGGCTCTATAAGCGTAAGGCTCTAGGAAGAATACGAGGAAGCTGAATCCTTAGATAACAGCAAACAGAAACTGTGGAAGGATGAGGACCCGGGGAAGCAAAGGCAGTGTACGGAGCAGCCCTCTAATCAGAGGGATACCATTCAGGAACAGTAATGAAGCCTGCAGCGTTTCCTCTTGGCTGGGAGAACAAGCACAACCTACGATGAACTGCAAAGCGACCCAACTGGTTTGTAATACAGAACAGACATTTAGTAACACCAACCAAAAAAAATGAAAAATCCAGAGCACTCTTCTCTGAACTACCAGTGGGATATTTTCCAGGGTCACCATCCCAAAACTAAATGTGCAATGTGCCTGCACAGCCTGCCCGAGAACAGGCTGGGACCTGGGACAAGAAGGTCCTGGTCCCACCTCAGCACAACAGCTTCTTGTTGAACAAGTCCTGCGAGAAGAGTCTCTTGAAAAGGCAGAGGAATGAAGAGGGAGGAACGTGGTTGTATCCAGAAGCCAGCTTTTAGTGTGACGATGCTAATGAGAGGTGAGATTGGTGAGAGACGACAAGGAGGAAGGAAAGGCTTCGGAGTGAAGTGTTCTGCAGAATGGTGACAAGGCTGGGCAAGACAGTGTCTGCTTCGAGGACCTGATCATCCCCCTCAGAGAAAAGGGCCCCAACGGCTGGCCAGCTAAGTGAGCTACTCATGTGATGCAGTGAGGGAAATCCCCCTGGGAAGAGTAGGGTCAGCTGATAGGAAAGACACCGATTTTTGGATAGACAGAAGATGGTTGCTTATGGCCATCCATCTGTACTTGTGAGAAGCATTTCTTGATACAAAGAGTTCAATAGAAGCAAGTGAGAAGCCACACACCAACCAAGGCGTTTGGTGTCCTTGGGCTTTCACTACCAAAACCACAGAATCCTCCTTGAAGTCAGGTAAGATAAATTCTTCAAGAATAAAGTTGAGTAGGTTAAACTCCTGGCAACAAATTTATCTGTCCTAGCATCCTCCTTGCTCCAAGAAGTTCACAGAACTACAGGATTATCTCAAACGCTCACGGTCAGCAAGGCTGGCCCCCGATGAGGACAGGCACTATATCTGAAACAACTCCTGAGCCCAGCACCAATTAAGACAGAACAAGCGTCAGCTCCCAAAACACTGTCTTTACAACCTTGCCCTACTGTATTAGCACCATCTGACAGAGTGGGATGAAAAGGTGTCACCACGTTGCTGTTACACAACAGAGAACTTGCTGTAAAATAAAATCCCACCTCTTGGTGCTGACTTTGATTAAACGGCCAGGCCCTGAAGAACACAAGGCTGCAGGAGTACAGAAGAATTTCAGTGTCAAACGTTGGGTGATCTGCTCAACTGAGAAGCTCCAGAAGCACAGAGGTTGAAAGAGCAGAGCCCAAATAGCTGGGTGCTGACAGAGATACGCTCAAAGACCTTAGAGTCACGGTAAGCTGATACAGCCCCAGAACAAGCCATGGCAGTGGAAGGACATGGAATGATTTCACTGCATTTCTTCCTTACTTTAAGCAGATGGATCCAAGTCAGAAGCAGCTTCCCTGAGGCAAGGCAGCGTGCCTTCACTCACCAAGCACAGGAATTCACAGGGCCCAGCTGGCACCACCGGCAGAGAGGGAAGGTAAAGATGAGGAACGCTCCGGGGGAAAGGGGCCGATCTGCACTGGGCCAGATCCAAGGCACCGCTCTGAGACACCGTGGCCAAGCAAATGCGTAGCTCGTTGGGTATCTAAATGGCTGCTAGCCCAGAAGTCTAAAGAACACTGAGTACACAAACAAGCAACTCTGGAGCCTGAGTATCTCCTCGTGGAGGAGCGAGCAGTCGCAGGCTGTGCTATTCTGAGGTGTGTGGCTTTCTCAAAGGCAACGCAGGCACCCAGCGCACAGATCCGAGGGCAGACCTCGGCCTTCGCAGTTAAAGGTGTCCTGGATGAAAGCAGCGATTCCAAAACACAGGAGCAGGAGCTGTGCAACAAGTGCCAGAGTTAAAGATTTTTCCTCTCAGGGTGTATTAAAAATGGTCTATCTGCCTGATACCCCATGCTCTGAGCACAACGCCTGAGGATCTAAAGCGTGACCTCCATGTGCAAGAACAACTTCCTAGTTTCAGGACAGCTTCTAAAGTACACCCAGTTTTAGAACCGAAGTGTGGATCTACCCCAAAAGGTAAAACTTCTTAAAGTTTAACTAAATGAACGTGGAGAGTTTCAGTCTCTATGCAGTAAGAAATGCTTTAAGGAAACACTGGCTTCAAAGTCCTGAACTGCTCGTATCCGAAGAGCTGAAAATGCTGCATTGAGGATAAGTCAGGTTTGCCAGCACAGAATTTATTTGCAGTTTGTGTCTGAGAACAAATTGTTCCTTGTATCACAGACAGGTTTGCTGTTGCTGCTTCCTTGGCACGCTTTAAAAGAACAAAAAAAACACCTTTCATTCCTCTAGATCACAGGGTCAACTTACAAACTACAGTTTTTGAAAACCAAATCAATAATGTCAGATGCAGCTGCAGTCACAACATAACCTTGCAAACTAGCAGAGCCAATTACCATTCCACCATGGGAGCCACCAATGGAACCCAGAATTAAATCACAAGTAACACTTTTTGAAGACCAAAAGTTGGAAGCACAAGTCCCGTGTTTAAGAGTTTTAAGCTGCTAGAGTCAAAAAAATCAAATTTTCAGAAGCAATTAATTTATAATCTTCAGAACTCTTTCCCAAACCATTTGGTACGGATTACAGACTTACAGAGAGTTTTTCAACAATAGCTGCTTTGCCCTGGAACTGCTGTCCTTCCCACGTAAGGCATGACGCATCAATCTGGGGGAAAAGAAAAAAAAAAAATTTAAAAAGATCAGCCTGCTTCGGTAAGCCTTAAGAAATCCTAGTTCAAAGAATCAAAGAAACTTCATTGACTTGGCATATATCCTTAGAATCCAGCTATTCGGAAGCTATCTCAAAGAGAAATGGAAAGAAACCACAAAGAGCAACTGGGAAACTGTGGAATAATCAACTAAATTTCATTATCGTAATTCTACGAGGAAAAAAGTTCCTCCTTTGGATCAAACTGAGCCTTCAGAAGAAAATCTAAAGGACACCAGAAAAAAGTTGAGTTCAAATATCTCCAGGAACACGATTCCCAGCTCTTCCCCATCCGGTCTTCAACTCCCACTGAAGCTCTGAATGTCTCAGCAGAGCATGGCACACTCCAAAGAACTCCATTTATCTGCTCTCTGGTAGATCTTCCAGTTCCTGCTTTTGACCCATGCCACACCAAAAATCCACGTCTTTCAGCCACGCGTACTCTGCTGAACCTGCACACACAAGTCACAACCACTCTAAAAAAGCTCCTGGTCCTCCAGGTATCATCAGAAGGAACTGGAGAGCGCAGCAGGAGCTAAGAGAACAAAGAAAGGGACCAGGGGCAACACCATGAAGTGTTTCAGCATCACAGATGCAACCAAAAGCGGTATGAAGAGCCCCTGCATACGGGGGACTCCGAACCTGCTAGAAGTCCATGTCAGCACTAAGCAGGTGAGCACACAGCGGTGCAGGACCCTCCTGGCGTTTCAAAGAGCAGCAGAAGACACAGATTTAAGTTGGTGAGGAAAGAGGCTCTTCCTGAAACATGCTACAACTCCACTTTGTACCCGATTAGTGTCCACCTGAAGCTCTGCCCTAGGTTACCTCCATAGCCACTTGCTGTATCAACAATGTGAGAGCAACTGCTTCAGGAACAAAGAACAACCCCTCCTCTATCCCAAAAGCCACGCAGATGAGAAAACAACAACAGGAAAATAAGAGAATACTTTCATTTTAAGTAGCCACACCCCCGAAGCAGAGGAAAGAAGGAGCTATGGTGTTTCTCCTGCAAACAACTGCAGGAGGAGAACCACAAAAGTCTGTGACTTACTGCTCCAACTCAAGTAGATCAAGCAACTCACCGTAAAAGGGGCTGGCCCAGATCCCCACCTGGAAGAGCTGACAAAAGCTGAATTGACTCAGGTTACACCACCGAGGGAGAAAACTGAACCTTGTGGTGGAAGCAGCGACACAGGAATGCAAAACAAATCCAGGAGCTCTCTGCTGCGTGCCATAAAATGTATTTGCTCTCAAAGGGCCTCTGAAGGCAAAAAACCTCACCAGTAAAAACACATTTCTGCAGAATCTCCTCAAACTAAGACAAGTGGTGACCTTGGTGCATTTTAGCCACACAAAACAGGGTCCCATCCTCCATAGTTGAGAAACTCCACAGAACAATACACAGTTCTCCTGACCGCGTTTGGGGAGGTATCTCCAGTGAGTGATGAAAGGCAGAAAGACCCTCAGGGTGGGAAAAGCCCCAGAGTTCATGGTGGGGAAGGCCAGGAATTTAAATTAGCCTGCACTTATCAGCAGTATTCTGAGGACTGCGTGTGTTTTGGTAATAATATGACAGAAACTTCCACGTGCTCTATTTAGAGCTCTGGAGTAACACAAGCTACTTGTTTTTCTTGCTTTGTAGGCTCTCTCCACGCAGCTTCTTGGCCAAAATAAGGCAAGAATCCAGCCGACAGCAAATACACAACAAGCCAAAAGAGCAAACGCTCTCAGGGCTGGTGGGTACTGCTGAGGTACAAGGAAGGGTGTCGGATGGTGCTTGTGCCAACAGTTTCAACCCTCAAGAGCTTGGTAGAGTTTCATATGCTTCATCCAGCAGAAGAAAAGCAGGTCAGAAAATCAGGATATGCTGCTGGAAGACTGGTAAGACTCCAGTGTCTTGCTGAAACCTCAGGCACCCATTAGCATCCCTGGCCACCAGCGATCAACTCCACACGCAAAACACTTTGTGTGTTCTGGAGGAGTCTTCTCCCAAAATGAACAGCTGATGTCCCTTGGGTTTGTTAGTCTTCAAGCCAAGTCTACTTTGCCCCAAAGAAACAAAAATCTAACGTTTGAGGAAATGTAAACCGAATTTACATGTTTTTAACAAATCCTAAGTATTTAAACATCTATTTTAGTGTTCTGAGGATTAACGCTGCATGAGATCCAAAAAATAGCGGCAAGAATGGCTGAACACAAAGTAGGCCTTAAATACCATCCTGCTTCAAGAGGGATCCAAGCAAATCCACACCTGTAAATTAACGGCAAACTAAGGCTGGTGTAGTTGTATTTACAGAGAATTTCATCGCAAGATCATCAACCGCCCCCTCCGCTACAAGCCCGTCTACTGTCAACCAGGGGCTTATGAGTCTGCCTACAGGAGAGGCAGACAAAGCTCAAAATCGAAGCGGAATGTAAAAGAAATGTAATACATAAAAGCTGGGTGAGTGTGATTGGAGTGACTGACACTCTGGAGTCAGGATAAATCCCGCCGTCCCGCCCTGTGTATGCCCACACATCAAAAGAGGGAATTTAGATGACGGGAGAGAGCCCCAGCTGCCTTTTTGGAGGTACTTACATATATTGCTCCTAACTGAGTCCTGTCTGCATCGAAAAGCTGGTAGTAATGTTGTACAAAGCTGGACCCAATCTGCTCCCAGATAGGCTTGTCTCCCATTCTGGATCCTCACCCAAAGCTGTAACACAACAACAAAAACAATCGTCAGTAAGAACAACCACGTAAGCGCAGCACTTGGCTTGTGTATCCAGCACCAGTAAAGACAGATCCTCCCAGCTGGCCAGAATTTTTCTTTGGAAGAAGCAGGGCAAGTCTCACCTCGGTATCTGAGGCTTTTGTGAAACAAATCTTTGATAACCAAGTGGTTTAATTTCTTCTTAGGGCATTTGGTGATTTCTAGAGCTATTTCAGCGTGAGGTCACAACTCGTGGACAAAAGATTGAGTGTTACCACCTTATATTCCCATATTTCAAAAAATACACCACCTGAGGAAGCTGGCAAGCAATGGTCATTTCGACTTGATCTCATCTACTGTAAACAACCGACGCGTTAATATTGATTGTCCACAATTGGCTTACACCAACTGACTTATCTTTCCAGCTCCTCAGGTGTTCCACCATCCACAGGCCACCCTAAAGAAGCGTCCTTTCAGCGCCTCACAACAGGAGTTAATCACGAGCTCTTTGCTTAAAACAAGCTTACTTTCCTCCCCTATCCGGCCACTGAGGCTGAAGTCCACTCGACATTCATTTTTACACCCGTAGTCATGCCAAGATACGAGCCACAACGTTTCACAGCGGTGAGAATCAAAGCTCCCAGTGAAAGCCCTGGAAGCTCAGAGGCATCCAACACCTCTGACCCTGAGTCCCTCTATTACATTTGAAGATCTGAGTTTACTTCAAGCAAACTAAATGATAGATCTAAATGACAGAGTAGTCAAGACCTGTCAGCCACCACTCCTGTGCAACACCTGACCAGGAGCCCTTGGTCTGTAGCGCGCTGAGTTGGGAAAGGTGTGAAATTCTGGTTTAGGTCACAGGACATGACATTTATTTCAGCTTCCTTTAGAGGCCAATTACTCACACACCTGTTTAAGATCTGACAAATTCTTCAGAGAAGCAGAAACCACACTCCGAAGGTCTGCACTGCGAGTATTACCAGGCCCAGCTTTCGTGAGCAGCCAGAGAAGAAAGCTCTTTTCAGACTGTAGGCCTTCAGTTGTTTGAGCTTCACGCACACAAATGGGAACCAAAGCGGGTTCAAACCCCAGACCAGAAGTTTTCAGGTTACACAAACTTGGCCAGACTACAGGAGAGCAAATATCTGTTGTTACAGAAGCACTGAATCATTTTGATTGGGAGAGACCTTTAAGATCATCGAGTCCAACCGTCAACCCAGCGCTGCCAGGTCACAGGTTCTGCTGTGACTCTCACTGGAAAGGTTTGGTTTATTTTCCTTTTCTGACTTGTCACCTTTGCCTCCACGCTCTCTTCTGTTTTCTGCCTGTCATCACCGACATAAGAAGCTTAGAGATGTACCTAAAGAGAGAACAAGACAGGACTGCCCTTCTGTGTCATCAAGCCCACTCCCTTTCAGTGAGATACAACCACAGAAGATTATTTTGATACATTTATCAGGCTCTTTTAATGAGATAAATGTAATATAAAAGGCTTTTCAGATCTGTTCCAAAGCCAGGAAGAATTCACGTGTTCTGCTGTTGTCACACAGATGTGCCTGAGCCACGCAGCCACAGCTACCCGTGCTCCACTCGAGGTTTGGTTACACAGGCAAGAGTATTCAGTTAATATTAAGCCAGATAAAAGAAGTTTCAAGAAGCTAGAAAGCACCTGAGATGTGGCAGGTCTGTCCTTTAAAAGGCACCTGCTAAAAGTTACCACTGCCTCAGTGTATCATTGGATATTCCCCTTCAATTCCCCATGGGAAAGACAAGTTTCCTTAAACTAATTAATTTTGTCACTTCAAACCCACCTCATCACACCCCCTTTGGAACATCACAGCCCTTCGCAGCAGCACAGCAGCAACGCCGAGCTACCAACACGGAGCAGAGCGTAAAACTCGAGCTCCTGCTGCTCCATTTCTTGGAATCTGCTCATGTTGGAGAATTTATCCCCACCTCAAACACCACCCAGCAGCCAGGGCTCGGCTGAAACCCAACACACTGCCCAAAAGCCAGAGCTGCCAGCAGCTTTCTTCTCAACAGGTACATGCTGACACTGCAGAACTGGCCTCTCTGCTTCACAGTGGACTTCTCCTCTGTGACACCTCCATCAAAGTTTCCAGAACCTTTGCCAGGCCACGCACTGATGTCTCCTCAAGGGTAAAATCCAGCCCTCAACACACCTCCTGCCTACCACAGCATCCCCAGCATCTTCAGGAGGAGACTGAGAGGAGACCTCATTGCCCTCTACAACTACCTAAAAGGAGGTTGTAGCGAGGCTGGTGTTGGTCTC
>JAVSBS010009393.1:32917-47018 GCA_033124195.1 Coracias cyanogaster | reverse complement strand
CTGGGCCCCCTGCTCTGGGTGAGCTGCTGGAGCAGGGGGTTGGATGAGATGATCTCCAGAGGTCCCTTCCAACCCCTGCCATTCTGTGATTCTGTGTGACCTCCTGGCAGAAGATGGATCTTCAGAAGTCACCCACATGTCTGGATGGGTGGGTGTACCTGGAGCCTGGTGTTTGGACATGCTGTAAGCCACCAGGACCTCCTCTGTGAACCATCAGTATTTGGTCCCTTACAGTTGTTGCAGTGCCCCAAGATGGAACCATCTAAGTAGGACTGTATAAATGTAAAAGGAGATTTTAAAAGTGGCTTCACACTCTTTCTGCTCCCTGACCATGTCCCCCCCTTGGCTAGGACATGTGCATAGCACGTCCCCTGTGATGGGCAGGGAACATGGAGCAGCTAATGCAAGAGATGATCTCTTTTCGTATTCACTTGCTATATTTTTCCCGAAGAAAATAAATTTTTTAAGTCAGGTTTTTCACTGAGTCTGTCCTAGAACATGGACAAGAAAGGTTAGTGATAAATAATGTAGAGCTGCATCCCCTGTTGAGGGGAAGGAAAATACAGGGAGCCTCCTAAGGAGAAACAGCAGCACCCTTGATGGATGGGGATGAGCCAAAGGAGGTGAGGATCCCACCAGGCCACCAAAGCCCTTCTCTTGCCCATGGGGAGAGCTGCCTGTGGGCCTCTGGCCAGGTGGGGAGCAGCCAGATCTTCACGAGCCAACCCCAACCCCAACAGCAGCTCCGGAGGCTTGTCGGGGCAATGAAAAATGCAGCAAAGGTGCTTGGATGAAAGCAGCATCTGAGCACAGAAACACTTCATTGGGCTGTGCTCTGGAGACTATTGGAGGATGAGCCCAAAGAGCAAAGTGTCATTTTCTACCCAGCTTTTTAATCAATTCAGCCAATTTTTTGTGCATGGCAGACGGCCAACATAGCTGCTGCCTGGCCAGCATGGTGCATCACCCCCATGTCCCACCCCTTTTCATCAAAACACCAGGAAAAGCTCTGCCAGGGTTGAACCATCACCCCACTATGCTCCCACCTCAGGACAGCCTGGCAACACAATGCCCTCACTTTGGGGAGGTGGACAACTGGCCACTGAGCTCTTGGTAATTTGTCCTTGGCTCTTGAGTAATGCAAGCCACATAGGAGCCCATGAGCTCTAGCCTTCCACCCCAACCAGATTACCTTGGGCCATCTTGTCTAGACAGTGCTTCTCCCAAAAAAAGTCAGACTTTGAGGTCTCTTCCAACCTGGTATTTCATGATTCTGTGTTTCCTTGCTTTGTTTTGTCCTTTCATCCCGCCATGCAGAAGGTCAGTCACTGCTCATGCAACGCGAGAAGGATGATGACTCACTGATGGAGAAAATGAGCTTTTGGTGAAGGGCTGTGAGACAAGCTTCGCGTGGGAACGAGTGCAGGGGAGGAATAAAACTTCTGCAGAAGTTCCACAGAGTATAGGGTTTGAAAGGACCATGGGGAAACAGAGTAAGGTAGAAAGTTAGGAAGTGATGGTACTTCAGGAGCCCTGTCAGCACCCATGTCCTACTTCAGGTACAAGAGCAGTCACAGCCCAGAAAGCTGCTCATAAACAGCGAATGATTTCTTCAGCATGTGGTTTCTCATGGGTTTCATTGATAAGGGGTAATGATTTTAAACTAAAAGAAGGAGATTTAGACTAGAGAGAAGGAAGAAATTGCTGACGCTGAGGGTGGTGAGAGCCTGGTGCAGGTTGCCCAGAGAGGTGGTGGCTGCCCCATCCCTGACACCATTGCAGGTGAGGTTGGCCGGGGCTCTGAGCAACCTGCTCGAGTTGCAGATGTCCCTGCTTAGGGCAGAGAGGTTGGATGAGATGGGTTTTAAAGGTCCCTTCCAACCCAAACTATAGACTGTATGATTCTAGGTACATATTTCTTTGTGTTGATGGCTCATCCATACTAAAAGGATGGAGGTCTCTGCTTGTAGCCTCCCCAGCAGCACAGAAATATCTTTGTGTTGCAATTCTATTTTTGCCTCGCGTGCAGCCGTGCTGGCGTCAGCGACGGCTGCTCTTGTTGTCTCATTTCCAGATAACATTCATTTGTGACACTTGTCAGTCAGTTGAAAGGCTGCATGTCTGCCCAAAAATACCTCCCCTAATGGTTGCTGCAGGAAGTCATCAAGATTCGTAGTACTGAAAAAACAGATAAGGAACATTTTTTTTTTTTTTTCCCCTGTCTTTATCAGTTTACTTGTTGTAAGTCTCTGGCAGCGTTTTGGGTGTGCTCTGTAAAGCTGTTTGGGTTGAATACTCTGTTTCTCCCAAGGGTCTTGCAGGGGAGTGAAATGGGTAGAGATGGAGAGATGAGAAGTAAAGTCGTGCCTGAAAGGGTTGTTAGAAAAGAAAAAAAAAAAAAAACTTCAGTTTTAAACTGCCTGGTTTTCAAGGTGGCTTTGTCACTTCGGAATGCCATCCTGTTATGAAGAGTGACTTTAAAGGAGAGAAATCCTGTTTAGCACCCACTTTTTCTTCCCTGTGTTTAGACTCCAGTCGTTTGAGTTTAATGACACAAACACATTTTTATACCTCTTTTCTCTTGAGGAAGACAAGTAGTTCTGGGAACCGGGGAGCTGACAGCATCTGGTTTCCTACTGCTGCTTGTGCTGTGGTGGAACAGCAGCTCCCCAGACCTCTGTCCTCCTTGAACACCCTCCCACATCCCCACCCCCAAAATGGATGGAGACATCACCTCTGGGAGCCAGGAGGTGGGGATGGTATTGTTCCTGGGCTGGCTGCATGCTCGTACCAAATTTGGGTAAAACTGGGGTCTGGAAGGTTGTGCAGGGAAGACCAGCAGCCATAGAAGGCCCCTTTGCTTGCAAAAGTGGGCTAGAAAGATTTTAGGGTAAGGTTGGGTTTTAATGCCTTTGGATGCTGAGGACGGCGCATTGGTTGCGGTCATGCTGAAGTGGTGGAAATCCAGTACCAGACGATGGTTTGGGCTGTAGAGCTGGTTCCTGGAGGTGAGCACAAGGAGATTTCAGATCGCTGGATCCATGCTGAAGCATCCAGCTCACCTGGATAAGTCCTTCAGCACTGCTGACTTTCACTAGTCTTGGATAGAAGATGCTTTGCATAAACGTCTCAGGCTGAGCAAATGGAAAGTGATTTCTAATCCATTTTATTACTGCTCTAGCTTTGCCTTTTATGTCGAAAATCGATTTGCTATCGGATTTCGGTCCCTCATGTATGTTTTAAAGGTGTTGGTTGCTTTTCCCTGACTTTTCACTTGATACTGCAAATTTGCTGAGCTTATCACTTGCACTCGTGAGCAAGCTTCTGTTATTTTAATGAGTGCTGTGCTCTTTCTCTAGACCTTTGCCAGTTCTTCAACATGACGTAGATGTGGTGCTGAGGGCCATGGTTTAGTGGTGCCCTGGCAGTGCTGGGTTAACAGTTGGAGTCAATGATGTTAAAGGTCTCTTCTAATCTAAATGATTCTATGATCTCCCTGGGCTTATAAACCTCAGAGGGGGACTGTCACCTTAGACTTTATTCCAAGGGCATTTGTAGAAGCTTCAGGTGGAGACTATGTAAAACTCTGATTATTTTCTGCTTTATACAACCAAAAAAATCTCTCAACGTTTTGGTTCAATGGTAGTTCAGAGAGTAGAGGTGGAGCAGGCATGGAGCACATGGTTAGCTCTGGTACCAGCTCCCTGACCCCAGTACGGTTTGGCAATTGGAGCTTCTGAGAAGTGCATAGAGTGGTGCCTTCCTAGGAGGTAACCTGGAAACACCTCATCCATGGACCCAGTTCTCTTCTTTGGAGCTCTTCCAGTGAATGGCCTCCAGGTTATCAGCTCTCTTACTGTAGCATTGCTCTTGTAACTCGTGTGAGTTTGATTATACCTAGGCTTTCACTTTGAAGGCTGTAAGGATGTTAGATCATTTACTGTACCTCTGTGGCAGCAGCAAAAATCTGTCACTGCGGGGAAAAAAAAGTGCTATTATTTAGGTTGGCCCATAGGGGAAATAAGAGTCTAGATGTGAATTCTGTCTAGACGCGAGTTCTCTGATGGTCTCATCACCAACCTTAGTTCTGTGGTAGTGCTGCTAGCTACAAGTTAGAAAATCATAGAATCACAGAATCTTTTGGGTTGAAAGGGGTGTTTCAAGGTCATCTGGTCCAACCCCTGTACACTGAACAGGGACATCTGCAACTCGAGCAGGTTGCTCAGAGCCCCGGCCAACCTCACCTGCAATGGTGCCAGGGATGGGGCAGCCACCACCTCTCTGGGCAACCTGCACCAGGCTCTCACCACCCTCAATGTAAAAAAGATATCTTCCTTCTCTCTAGTCTAAATCTTCCCTCATTTAGTTAAAAACCATCGCTCCTTGTCCTGTTGCAACAGGCCCTGCTAAAAAGTCTGTCCCCATCTTTCTTCTAGGCTGCCTTCAAGTATTGGAGGGCCATAAGAAGGTCTCCCTGGAGCCTTCTCTTCTCCAGGCTGAACAACCCTAGCCCTCGAGAGGGTTCCAGCCCTTACATCATTTTTGTGACCCTCCTTTATGAAGGGCTAATGTGGTGTGCAGCAGCTTCATCCCCTTGTGTGAGCCATAGGTTGTGTTGTCTGTGACTGTCTCCTCCCTCTCTGTGTTGCTCAAACAAAACTCTTAGTAGTATGAAACCTTCAATCTACACTGCCTGGGCCAGCTCTTTCCATCTGCTGCTGTTCCCCAGCCCTGCCTGCTGCCTGGGCTACAGTAAATGCTTTATTAGCACCAGGATAAATAAAAATGCCCGCAGAACCCAGGGGAAAGCCCACCTATATTTAATATCTCCTCATTAGCTCTGTCTTGTGTCCACTCTTCTCTGCCGATGGGGTGACATCCCCTCGGTCGGGGTGCAGGAGCCCAGGGCTGGGACCCAAACTTGGCTGCAGCTACAACCCCATCACCACAAGTGAACCTGGTGGGACTCGAAGGGGGGTGAAAAAAAAAACCTCTCAAGAGTTACCTCAGCAGCATTATCATAAAAAGTGTATGTGCACAAGGGGCTATTCTCTCCGCTGCGTTTATGTGACTCTCCTGCTCGTGCTAATAGCAGCGATGTTTGTACGTCCCACGGTGGGAACAAACCTCTTAGTGAATAATGTAGTGTTAAATTTTGGGAGAGACATCAAAGTGCCAGTAAAAGCAGTGCTATGAGATTACCTCTGGCGGCTCCAGCTTGAGACCAAGCTATTTTTATTATTATAAAATTTGTTGCTCCCCTCCCATGAATAGGTGTACTGTATTTTGCACTTTCAAGTCAGAACGTGCTTTTGTGAATTTCTTTCTTTTTTTTTTGATATCTCAACACTCTCCCTCATCCTGTTGGGAGGACAGTAAAGTTGAGAATTCAAGGTTTCAGGCAAATTAAGACACTTTTATTTTAATTTGTGATGGAGACCCTAATACCGCTTGAAGGCGGGCTGGGCGTTTGATGTAAACCAAGAGAAACTGTGTGCCTGGGTATGCTTGTAAATATGGTACCCACAAATATCCTGTGCTTATTAGTCTGGGGTCTCAGCAATACCTAAGCATATGGAGAGCCTAAGAACAACGAGAAAAGGCCATGGGAACAGGAAAAGACCCTTTTGATTCCACCTTCCTGCTTTTCCATCCTCTTCCCCATCCCCTCCTCCTCCAGTGACAAACCTTGGGTGTCTGTGGAACTCATTTACATGCTTTGCTTCCACTGCCTCCTCCCCTAATTTATTCCATATGTTTATCACCCTTTGTGTGCAATAATCCTGCCTGTGTTCCCTATTTGCTTATAATTTCCTAATTTTTCAGGTTCTACCTCCTGGGTTGGTTTTTTTTTTTTGAACCTGCTTACCCATCTGTGATCTCTGTGAAAGTTCTGCTTAAAGCTAAGTTAGCAGCAGCCACCAACCCTGCTTGGAGCCTTGGCAAAGGGCAGGTCTTTAAGCAGCACCTTGCTCAGAGGTACGACACCGAGACTGCAGAACAGGATGGGACCTACTGGGAGATCCAACTAGATGAACCCCACTTCAGCGAGTCACTGCTCCCCTTCTTGGGAGCTGTGGCTTTCTGGACTGGGCCCAGAAGGAGAGGAAATACCAAGACACCTCTCAGTACATGGCTTGGTTTAACAATGTTGAGCTGCGTACAGCAGCTCTGACTAGACAGTCTAAAAGCCTAATTTTGAGTCTGGGATGTGTTTTTGAGTGTATGCACTGTGCTGCTTGCAAGAAAACCGTGGTACTTGCCACTCCTGCAGTTCTTTCATGCCCTGATACTCATCAATGAATTTCTGTTTATGGGCAGGGGCTGGGCAGCATCTACAGTACCTAGACGTAATCTTGTGGATCCACCTCAAACCACCTGCATTGATGCAGACCTGGCAAGCTTCATCCCATCCCGAGCCACCACTTCTGCATGAGCAGAACTTTTTGGGGGATTTTCAATGAAACTGGCAGTTTTGTGCCCATACGAAAAAAATCTAGTGACCCCAGAAGCCCTAAATAGAAGCATGAGAATGTGCTATGTGACAGCAGGCACTGCAGCAGGCATCAATTTGAGTGTTCAGCCCCACCTATGGCAAGGCATGACCTGCCTACGAGATGGGTGAGAAGGTGGGTGGGTTGCAGGGTGTGATGCAGCTCCATGGCTCTCACACGTGGCTTGAGCTGCCAAGGCCTCAAGTCTGTGATATGTCTCCGCAGCCACCATGCTCAGCAGGCAGGGAGCTGCTGCTGAGTGCAGTTAGCAACGCCTGCAACTCATGGCTGGTAGGAGAACATCAGTTAAATGTTATTTAACTGTGGTCAAACAAGCAATAAGTTTGGTGAGTGTGCATGTGTGTATGGCAGCGTGTTAGCAAATTACTACTTGGTTTCTTATGTATAATCCTTGGTTTTCTTCCCTGGAAAAGACGTTTAAGATCACCAAGTCCAACTGTTAACTCAGTACTGCTGGGTCACCATAAACCATGTCCCTCAGCACCACACCTACATATGTATTATTGTATTGATAATTATATATATCATTATCTGAACTGTGCTTTATATTTTCTTAGCTGGGATGAACATGGATCCTCCTTGGCCATTGCTATGGAGTTTCTACTGAGAACGGTCTCCGTGGCATTACTGTGGGTTTTGGTTCAAGGACTGCATCTCTAACAGTCCCACCACCTCTGACCTGTGCCTAAATCTCTGTGAGGAGCAGGAAGGTGTTTTGTGATCACCTTGATGTCAAGCTTTGCCTTCCAGGACATGAAGGCAGCTCCCACCAGGGGTGTCCTGTGTGCCCCGGGACTCATCCTTTGGGGGTACCTTTGGTTAAGAGGCACCCAAGCAGTGCACACATGTCAAGGCAAATACCATGGATATGTAAGATGGGGAGCAATGTGCTTTCCTGGGGAGTGGGAAGGGCTGAGGTGTGTATATGGGGCACATCTGGCTTTTGTGAAGCTGATGGGGATGAGCCTGGTTCCAATTTGCCTAACACTGCAAATCTGGGCTGGGTCCCTGATGGGGAGCAGCCAGCCCAGCCCTCTCTTCCGTCTCCACCCCTTGGGGGTGGAACAATGAAACCCACCGTTACTTTCTCTTTTTTTGCTTCTCAGCAGGGATTTACTGATCTATGCAGGGGAAAATCTGACCTGCTGTTCAGACACTTGTCTGCAAACCCACCTCGCTAATTTTCCCCTTTGTTTTATTTAATATGTCAAATTGAGGCTAAGGTTTTCATGCTTCTGGTTTTTTTTTTAGCAGTTACTGATTTTACCATGTTTGGTTTGGCAGTTTAAAAAAAAAAAATCAACAGAAGGATTACATTTCAATGGCACAACACCCTAATCCTCAGGCAAATGATTTGTCCAAGCTTAATATGAAGTACTTAGGATGTATTGTTTGATGTAAACACTAGTTCTAATAAAATGGTGCCTGAGGTACAGTTCTTCAACTTGTAATACCCTATTTGTGTTGGCCTGTACACATTGGATTTGAAACCATTATGATAAAATATATCCTCTTTAGCCTGATAAAAAAAAAAAATCACAGCATAGGGCCAACTCTCCAAGGAAAGACACCGAGTGTAGCGAGAGGTCTGCTGTGAGTGATGGAAGGGTTGACCAGGATTACACCTCATCGTTCATGGAGTGCATCTAGGGCACAAATCGGCTCTCTCTGGGCAGTGCATCAATCTCAGCCTGTTCTTGAGCATCCTGGGGAAAACAGCTTTCCTGTTCCATAACTCCATGTTTTGGAGTCTGTTTGATGTTCCTCCCAGCTTTTTCCCCCCTGAGTCACCCCATCTATTTGAAATTGTTTGGCAATATATATATGCTCTGGGTTTGACCAAGGGTCTTGTTAAAATGCTGAATTTTAAAGAATCTGTTGGGGGATTGGGCGGTTAACTAGGGAGGGGGCAGAAAGGCAGCAGAGCAGGCATCTTTGTGCACATTGAGCCTTGCAAAGTAGGCAAAAACATTTGGCACATGGAGATGTTACGTTTCTCTTCCCACTCCATTAATGCACGAGCAATGGAAAGTCACTTCCAGCCACCTCCCCTGCTGCTTGTGCTACCTGGGTTCCTGTGAAAGGTTTTTAAAGAAATAAGAGGAAATCCACGGTTAGAATCATAGAACCATTCAGGTTGGAAAAGACCTCTAGGATCATCAAGTCCAACCTTCATCCAACATCTCCCTGACCCCTAGACCATGTTCTGAAGCACCACATCTACCTGCTTTTTGAACCCTTCCAGGGATGGTGACTGCACCACCTCCCAGGGCAGCCTGTTCCAATGTCTGACCACTTTTTCAGTAAAGAACTTCTTCCTGATATCCAATCTAAACCTGCCCTGGCACAAGTTGAGGCCATTACCTCTTGTCCTGTCATTAGTTACTTGGGAGAAGAGACCAGCATCAGTCTCACTGCAACCTCTTTTTTAGGTAGTTGTAGAGAGCAATGAGGTCTCCTCTCAGCCTCCACCTCTTCACGTTGCTGCTCAAGTGTCTCTTGGGAGTGGAGGAATACCAATGTTTTGGGTAGGCTTTCTTCTCCTCACCCAGCTATGGCTTGTTTGAAATAATGCTGTCTTTATGTGAACCTTTGTAGTCCCTTTGCAAAATAATCAGCCTAACAAGGGTAATAATGATAAACGGGGCAAAGCTGCTCCTTTCATGGAGATTCTCTGTGGTGGAAATGAAGGTTGAGAGAGAAGTGATCTAAAAGAAAAGAGGAGGTGAGGAAATGCTCAGAGACTTACCCATGTAAAAGGAGGGAAAATATTTACCAGCACAGACGCAAGAGACATTGTAGTTTCACAGTCAGCTTTCCAGTGAAAACAGATAAGTGTCTGTATGAAAATTCAAGAAGCAAGAACAACAGAAGATGGGTTTCCACTCTTTCTCCAGAAAACATCACTCAAATCATGACTGGTCCCTGATGTCCCCGGGGGCTGAAACTCGATCCCAAATTTGAAAGTCCAGTTTTCAACTTTGTCCATTGTAGCTACTCCTAAACAAGCCTCTTTGGAGGTCTCCTTTCCATCATACGGCATGACCAATTATGTTCTGGTTTTGGGAGGAGCCAGGCAGAGTGTTTTGGGAAGGTGACCAGGCATCAGGATTTCCTAAGCTGTCTGGAGACACCTTGTCCTGTCTCCAGCGTGGTGACAGGAGCGGTTATTCCTGCCGGTCGGGGCCACCACACCTGCAGAGCCTGAACACTTCTGGAACAACCCTGGCCAACACCACCAGGCCTAGCTCCAAAACCCTGTCTAGGTGGCATGGAGACCCACACCACAGCTTTTTGCTCTGGTGGCCGTGCAGCCGGAGGTTCCACTGCTGAGAGTGTTACCAGCTCACCGTGACCCGGGGCGGGTCGTGATCTCTATATATCCGCTTAGTCATTTTTCAAAGTGGCAGAGCAACCCTTAGCCCCAAAGCTAGCAGGGAATTACAGACGGAGCCTGATCAGATAAAATCTGTGCCTTCCACTCCAGCAGCAGGGGCTGAAATGACACCCTGTTATTATAATGTAGTTAACCTGTGACTGTGCTTTATATATATATATGTATAATTTTTTTCTTCCCCTTTGAGCCAATTATTACTAAAACTGCAAACTCAGTATGACTGAGTTGTTTATCACTGCCCTGAGAGGAAATCATCGTTTGGCTTCGCACTCCTCAGGAGCCAGGTACACTACTTACCTTATATTTACACTGCCATTAAGAGAACATTATTATTAATACCGCTATTTTTCTGCTGTTAGTGCAATATTGTTGGTATTAATAATACTTAATTCAAGTCCTCAGTTCCTTAGGAGGAATCACAGCCCCTGGTTATTATTAAGCTGGCAACTGGGTAATAAGCAGTTTGTCCCAGCAAAATTATGGTCTTTACAGTGAGGTGACAACAGACCACGGGAGCCTCGTCTGCTTGTCAAAGCTGATTGAAAAATATTCCCCTGGGCTCAATGAGCCTTGGATCTGGCTCCCTGTGGCTGGAAAGAGCCAGGATGGAGCAAAAGACCTACAGCTTTGCTATCACCAGGGTTTCAGCAGCCCCAGGTGGGGCTACTGATCTCATCTGTGATGGTGGCCGAGGTGCCACAGCAAAGGTGGGTCCCAGTGAGGGGATGACAATGAGGAGACTTTGTTATCTTTAACTCATGGGATGGTGAGTGGGAAAGGTGAAAGTAAAGGGCACTGTCAGGGCTTGGGGTGGCTCCTGAAATGCCGTCCTTGGCATCAGGGCAATATATCTGAGAAGCTGCTGTGATGGGCTGATGGACATGTTTCTGTCACATGCAGTCCTTGAGCATGTTCAGACATTGCTGTGGAAAACTAGGGTTTGGTGCTGAGAATAGAATGGTTTGCCTTGATCTCTTCAAATATTTCTCATGGGTTACCCCTTGAATCTGCTCTTTGACAAGAGGTGTAAACCTTACCCTGGTCCTGCAGGAGTTTCTGTGGAGTGCTCTACTCCTGGCTGACTTTAAAAATGACAGCAGGTTGCTGGGGATGCTCTAGGTTCCCAAGCAAGGAGATAAGGATATCTTCAACTGGGCCTCACTGGGAGATATGCCTGTACATTCAGAAATCTTACAATTTATTCCCCAGCTGACCCGAGAAAAGGAGCCTTCTCTGTTCCCTTTCCTCATTTTTTTAAAATTCCTTAGTCTGTGGAGAAAGAGTGCTGCTGCCAGCTGACAGAAGTTTATGAAAATAATAATTTTTGCTAATTCATATGTTTTCAGCCTTTCTAAACATAACAATTTTTCCCCAAACAAATCCACTTGAAGCCTCCTGTAATAAATCAGAGATGCCCTTTCCTCTCTGCTAAACAGATATTTTCCTGGTTTGGCTGGGACAGAATCCTGGGCCAGCCATGGTCTGCAGGTCGTTAGCAATTAGGAGCCAGCCAGGACAGCTGAACTGAGTTGGCTACAGGTGTGTCCCATCCCATAATCACCATGCTCAGTATAGAGGGGGAGGTTTGCTGAGGAGTGGGATCCTTTTGTTCACGATCTTCCTGCTTCTCCCCAACTCTGGAGGAACTCACTTACCATTCTGCTCCTGAGGATGCTTCCTGTTTATGGTCACCACTGCACATCCACTGAGGTGAGTGTAATTTTATATACTTTATAGTTGTATTGGTGTTAATTTGGCTGTTCCATTGGATCCATTTGCATTTCAACCCGTGGGTCTCCTCTCCTGTTCCTGATCCCCTTCCCCTGCTGGGGAGGGGTCATCTGGTGAGAGAACAACTGCTAGAGTTCAGCCCTGGATACAGGCCAAGCATAAATACATAAAGCCACATTTTAACCTTCTGTGCTGTTAAAAACTTGCCTATTTTGCTCTCAGGAGCTATTTGCTTGCCTGTGCTGCTTTGTACAGAAACCAGCTTTTGGCTTCACAGCCATTTTCACTCCAAAATGGCCAGGCTGAGCACAGGGTTTATTAATAAACCTCTCCTCTCCTGCCACTGTGCTGAGTCCTTGCAAACCCAGCAGTGGGCAGAATGTGATCAAGGACGATTGCATCGATAGATGCATCTTACCAGAAAGCTTCCGTATAATTTGTGTTTGTAGCCTTATGTTGGAGTGTGCTTCAGAGGCAGTGGGGTCTCTTGCTTCTCTGTGTTCTTTATGTGAATCCAACTGGTCTTAACCAGGCTGACTTTTGGTATTGTGAACTTCATCAAGGATAAAAAAAAGGAGGAACAAAAAAAGCACGTTGTTTTTCTTTTAAATAAAAGCTGCATTTTTAATGTGTGGAGAAAGGACAAAGCTTTGTTCTGCTATCAGCCAGATTGCCCCATTTCTTTGTTCATGGAACAATGTCTGTGTGCCTAAACCTTTGGCAGCACAAGAAATGGAGGTCAAACCACCGTTCTCCAGCTCTGCTGGGCAAGCTGTGACTCCTACAAGTAGCTGCCTTGCAGCCGAAAGGTTTTACTCCTCTGAGTAGCTGCTCTTTGTGTTGTGGGTGGTGGAGGCACGAGCACCGTGGCCTACTGCAAATGCCACCAACCACCTTCATTGTTGTTGGAGCTGGAGAGATCCAGCAGCTGGCTCAGCCTCTCTGCTGGAGCATCCACTGGTTATGCTGAGCTCATTAAGAAAATATTGATAGCGCGGAAGTTTACGCAATATTTGCTTCCTTTGAAGCTGTGCAGATCTCGAAAGGGCTTGCTGGAGCAGCAGAGAGGAGCGTGAGGATGAGAGAGGGAAATCAAATGCCCCGAATTCAGAAGTCTCGCCAAAAATCTCAGGGTCTGGGCTGAGAATGTGAGCATCAGATAAAAATAACAAGTCACACAGTAGCGGACAGAGCAGGGCTCCTCTCTGTCTTGCCCGGGGCCGCGCATGCCCGGGGAGCCCAGAAGCTTCCTCCAGCAGAAGGCTGGAGTAAAGAGGGTCTGCGTTTGATGTATGAGCTTTGGCTTGCCATTGTGAGTCACCCCAGAACTAGCTGTAGGCAAAACAAAAATCTTTTGTGATTAATTAGAAAAAACGGGACAATTATGAATGGACTGCGTGCAGCCAGTGTACGGTAATATAAATAGTAATGAAGCTGCCTGGATGTGATGAACACGCTGGGCTCATGTGAGATCGCGGAAGAAAAGGATCCGATTTAGGTGGTGTCAGTTTGAATAACGTAATTTTTTTTTGGCTCTCTGACTCTTTGTTCGGTCTTTACCCAGGATTAGATCTGAAACTTTAAAACTGAGTTTTGGTTGTCTTATCCAAACGCCTGGTTGTTGGTCTGATGTCTGCCCGAAACATATGCTTCCCTTCGATGGCCATCTCAAATTGTGATGTTAGGATGAATGACTAAGTCTCGCAGTGCTGTAAGTGGTGTGCAGTTATTGTTGCTCCTTTGTGTTTGTCAGTGGCCCTTGCACAGGGTCTGACAGGCTCCATCCGCCACAGGGATCAGGAGATTGTCTGATTTCCCCAGGTTCTTTTGTACTTATCGGAGGGAGTAGGGGGGGAATAAAGATCCATAGGCTGCTCTCTGCAGCACAATGGATAATTATATTCATAATGTTCTACATCACTCTTTATTTCGCTGCTGCCTAATTAAAAAAATATATTGGCGATAAGACGACGTCAGTCCTAGAATTTGCCTCTGATTCTGGGGAGCGGCACGACTCGCCTGAATGAGGGATTTTTTTAGTCCCAAGATGGGAATCGCAATGTTTAATTTGGGGTGACCTGCAGGCTCATCCCCTTCAGCTGAGGAAAACCAAGTGGATTCTTTCCTGCCTGTAGGTGGGTGAGCAGGTCATGCCGTGACAATCACGATAGCGGATTAAATCACAGCCTCGCTTCCCTGCTGGGTGATGCTTCTGGTGCCAGAGCCCATTGCCCTCCTGCCTGGCCTCTCTTTCTGAAGAGAGAGATGCAGGGAACTGTGAACTGAGTTTTGTGTCCAGTTCTGGGGTCCCCAGTTCAAGAGGGACAGGGAAATACTGAGGAGAATCTAGAAGAGGCTCTGAAGATGCTGAGGCCCCAGCAGGGACTGGAGCATCTCTGTGCTGAGGAAAGGCTGAGAGCCCTGGGGCTGCTGAGCTGGAGAAGAGAAGCCTGAGAGG